>OMLM01008727.1:120218-139519 GCA_900302695.1 Helostoma temminkii
GTCTATGGCATACTAGAAAAAATAAATAAGACTTGTATATTAAAATAAAAATATATATAATATTCAAGACCTTTGTAAATGGTCTGTTATGAAAGAACTGAGTTCAATGTCTTTACCCCGCGGGTAAAAATGATGACACACTCACCACTCCCTCCATGTCGGTCATGTCAGGAGGTGCTATCATGGACTGGACCATGAACTTGTGTTTGCTCTTCTCATTGGGGTCATAGTCAAAAGGCTGCAGCATAACTGAAACACAAAATGACAGACAGCGTCAGCATAGAAAGGAAAATGTTTATCATGCACATTTATAATGAAGAGTTAATGTTATGTTATGTTTTCGATCATCCTATAGTATGTGTATCTGTAGACCATGTCCAAATTTATAGATTTGTCTTGTTTATCCTCTTGGATAAGCAATTCATTTAAAAGGGAAATTATAGTCTGATGTATCAGTCAGTGGGATGACAATGAGGTGTGAGTATGGGAGGCTCTACCACATTTAAAGAACTGAAATCTGGGTCTTTACTATCCAAGTCTGATCTTGATAATACAGGTTTGTAGAAGTGTGTCATGGCATCAACAAAAAAGTTTCAGGAAACAGTTGCAAATGATTTTTTTTTTGAGTTTCCCCAGTCACTCTCAACAGGCCAGTAGAGCAGCTAAGATCACACCAAGAGCATATAGAGTGAACCAGTCCAAGAGGTCACAAAGAACTCCTGGGTAACATCTAGGAAAAAATATGACCAGTCCAGCACTGGCCAAAAATGTGCATGGCAGACAGGGAAGACGCCACTACTCTCCAAGAGGAAAATTACTGACTGTCTACAGTTTGCTCAAGACCATGTGGATAACTCAGCGGGATACTGGAAGAATATTATATAGATAGATAAGACCAAAGTAGAACTTTTTGCTCGAAACAGAAGCGTTATGTTTAATGACAACCAAACACTGCATTCCAGTGTAAGAAGCTTATCCCATCTGTGTTCTGAGTTTCATGCTACAGGAAAATGTAGGTATCCATCCGAACAGAAGCTACTTTCCTACCAAAGATTTGTTAAAACAGGATAACCTTGATGTGTTGGAAGGAGTCAAAGCCCTGACATTAATCCTATAGAAATGCTGTGGAATGACTTGAAATAAGTAGTTCATGCAAAAAAGTCAACCAGTTGTTCTGTAAGGATGAATGGGCTAAAATCCCTGCAAGCAGATGTGCATGGCTAAAAAAACAGTTACTGGAAACATTTAGTTATTACTACAAAAGGGGGTCACACTAGTTATGTGACTCCCCCTGTTTTTTATTTGTCTATATTAAAATCTTATCATATATCTACCCTTGGGAGCCTATAGAGAACATGTCAAACTAAGTGTCTAATTAGCATCATTCGAACTGCAGCACACAGGCAGGAAAACAATATGTTTTGTGGGTGAAAATCAAAAAAGAATGCCAGCAATATGACTTCCTTCTTCTTTTTCTGAGCAACTTTCCATCTCTTACCCTTTCTTAACTTTTGAGTTCACTCGTGGAATTAAAGAGGAATTAGTGAGTATCAAATACCCATGTATTATTTGTCAAACAGTAAACTAGGGCCTCCACATATTCAAGGCTCTAGGACTGCCCTTGCTGCTCGGAAAAAGTGGTAGAGATGATTTATTTCTATATTCGTGTTACCATGACGGAGAAACACTGACGGATTTGCAAATACCCAAGGGAGTAATCTTTCCAACAGCTTCAAACCCTGGCTTTTTCTCTCTTAGCATTACATATAGCTCTAACAGAAAGCAGGTGTGGGATTGGAATACTACTTTAGCCCATCAACACATCTGTCTATGGTCTGTTATTTGATGTCACTCCAATGACTGAGAAGGTATTTTAAAGCTGTAACAGTGATTTACAGCAATCACTTTCTCATGATGGCAAGCTGGAAGTGAGGTGGAGATGAAAATAGCTATTTATGGGTGACTGTGACTCTTTTAAATAATAAAAGCATATTCTGACATTGCTACCAACTATGACTGCAATGCTTTCATGATTCTTTGGTTTTTATAAACTAATGACCTCCTAATTTCAAAGCCTGTGTAGCTATCAGGATAGTTTTCTTATATGGCACATGCCAATTCTCCCTAGAGTGGAAAACCTCAGTGATGTAGTGCACCATTACAGCAATCAGGGCAGTTCAATATCGCAAACCAGAAACAGACGCATGAACAGATTGAGAACGTCCTGTTTCAGTCAGACCCAATTTGCACAGCCATCTACCTTGGGTCTAAGGGGACAATACTAGAGAATGTAGGCAGGAAAACATGTGAGTTCTTTCAGCAACAGCGCATAACATAAAAAGGTTCTGAGCCAAACCATGGGATGGGAAGCATACGGTCACAGTAGGAGAAAAGTGATTTCAATCATCTTTGATCTGCAGTCCTTAAACAAACCTTCACAAAAACCTACTTCTGCTAATGGCATGATTTAGTATAGTTACTTTACACTGGGTGATCATTTATAAATGTCACAGAGGCTAACTGTAGTTAACATGGTCAAGCAGGATGGTAATCGCCTGCCTGCTTCTTGATGATGAATGGTACCATTAGAAGGGTGAAGGAGGTAAGAAAACCTTCCTGTCACTAATTACCATTATAGTGTCCCATAGGACAATACGATCACAATAGAATTACCACAAACTATTTAACTTTAAGTGGTTTTATAGGCCCCCCATGGTTTCCGTTTCTTCATAACGACAACACATTGAGAACTTAACTGTTACAGGATTGGCAGAAGTAGTAGGCTTCACATTATTAATGAAGCTGCTGAGAAAATAAACAAATGTGATGTCTTATTTTTAACCGTTGTCCGGGAAGGCTGGGAAATTCGAAATGCCAAATATAATTTCCACTAAAAACCTGTAAAAAAAACTCAAAGATATACTAAAGATATATCAAAACATAATGTAGACAGTAAAAAAGTTGAAATACAACTGTGTATTAGGAGGTAAGTTAAAGGAGGGGTAATCTTCAGGCCGTCTAACTCTGACATTTACTCTCTCACATGCAGCTCATTCAGTTAACGTCTAGAGGTGTTCAGGGTTCCAGTGCATGTCTGAAAGCAGCTGTAATGTCCTAAATGTCCTTGGATTTTGCTGTGAGAGCTAATTGTAAGATAAAAGGAAACAGTGCTAGTTATTACAGCTTGTGATGATCAAGTTAAAAAAAGGAAATTATATACAATTGTTGGTAACAGAAAACAGACACCAATAACCATCTGTGGTAATGACAGTGAAGATTGTTCTTTAGGGGTTTTTAGTTTAGAGGTTCAGACTGTTTCTCTTTGGGAGAGACCCTCTGGTATGGGAGACCCTTTGGGAAGAAATAGGCACTTTTGTGCATACATGCCTTTGCAATACCTGCACACACGCCTGTAAAACAGGCACAGTTACATACATGCTGTACATATAAAATACAAAACATTCAGTAATTGCGTAATTGAGAGTCATCCCTGAAAAAGTCTTTACTTAAGTAAAAGAAAAATGTTTACTTGAGTCAGTCGCAGAGCAAAATGAACCAGTCATATGATTACAATGAAATGAGGCCTTGTTTTCTACTGGTTAAGTAACAATCAGGGAAACAACACAAACTTCGAAGCGAGGCTTCATTTGGCATGACCCTTTTTGCTCACCAGAAGCCTCGATGCTTGGGTGTCACACATAACATCAATACCGCATAAGGACTAACTACAATTCTTTATTTTCTTCAGAAAATGTGCCACACATTAAGGAATTACCATGTTTTTATGAAAAGATATGTCTTCAGCTGTGTTAACATCATTGAAAAATGGTTTTCTAATGACCAGTTATCCTTTCCATTAATAAACATAATGTGCTAATGGAAGACAGTACTAATGCTGGTGCTAAGCCTCTGAATGTTTATGTAAATGTTTATGTAAAACTATATCTACTCTGTATTTCTGATCAATTAGATTTTAAAAATGTTGTAAAATCTGCCTTTCTTTCAAAAATATAGTGAATTCCTTTTGATTCCAAACTTTTCAGGTAGTATATGTTTGTGAGTGGTACAGCTGAGCTAGTGAAAATCTATAGCGTGCATATTTTTTTTCGATTTGAAACTGATCTGATGATGAAATAGGAAACTACAAACAAACATGCAATGCAAACAAATGTAGAGAAATGCAGATTAAATAAATGCTTACTAATTATGATACAAACCTATGACATATGACAGGTCAAAGTAATGAATAAAAAAAGAGTTTGTCTTTCTAGCTAGCTGAGATCAATACTAATGACTTGTGAATTTTTTTCCAATTATTTACTACTACGTTATTGTTGTAATGCTGATACATCATAATTTGATGCTTTTGGCCACAATAGTTATCCCATAAAATGTGATTCTGATATTGGCATAAACCACATGTGGCATATGATCAAAAGTGGTTTAATAATATGGCCTGAAATGACAGTTGAGGTTAATTACTTGTTTTGTTGTAACACAGGCACCCTACTTCAAAAAACAACCTAATTATGCTAACTGTGATAACTGCAGCAAAAGATTTTTTTATTGTGGTATTTTATTTCCTGCCTCCAGAGTTTTGAGTGTATCAGACAAACTTCTGAATATTCCCAGCAGAACCTCAATATTTGTGGGCACAAGGATTTTTTTTGACTTTTTTAAACATTCATGCCACATATTTTTCCACTGAATGCTGCTGCTTAACACTAATCAAGCTCAGCAACATTCTTGTGGTCAAAGCTACATTCAACATATACTGTTACAGCTTGGTTGAGCTTCAAAAGCATGGTGTGTATCCTCAGCTTAGCCAACAAATGACACATCTCTGGTTTGTGGGTATCTTGTGGCAGACAGTTCTCTATCACCGCTGTGTAAATGAACATTAATGTAGCTTTTGTGTTGCTTTGTTAGAAATGACAGGCCAGAAATACGAGACAAGACTGCAACAACTTACAGATCCTATGGAAACAAAAACTTATTATAATTATATATTCGAAAAATGAAAAACCTCTATGTGGACTCTGGGTTTGATTTCATGATATCTTTAAACAAGAACACTTCTGTTGGTTATTTTGATTAGACTAACAAGCAAGGTTTATTTGACCTAGATAAAATTATGAATGAACTTACCTTGAGCTTTTATGACTGCGGTGGAGTTTTCCTTCTAACATCAAACACTATGCTTATATTCAGTGTTACAGATCTATCAAATATATCGACTACAGGTCCGTCTGAATAAAACACATGCAAAAGTGATTACTGAAGTTTTTCTACTGCATTGCTACATATTACTGCGAACTGCAGAAGAGTGCTAAACCATGTCACTGACGTGCATATGCATATCGTGATTCATTCACAAAAAAAATACTCCACGACAGCAGTAGTGGTTAAAATTTGAACACGTTGACCAGAAAGTATGTGTGTGATTGCTATACTTTTCTTGGCTATGACATGTTGCTGGAACTATTACAGCAAGCTCTTAGAAAACCGGCATATGAAGGCGGCAAATTAAGTGAAGGTGTAACCCTGAAGCTCTCAGATGAGACTCAAACAACAACAGCATATAAAGATGCTAGGGTAGACTTAATATAATGTGTTTTAAGACAGCAAAGTATCTGCACTATTTGGAGTCATGTGAAGTATGTGTTTTTTAGTAGTATTGCCTAAGACACTGTTAGTACTTGTGGTTTCTTTCTTGTACAAACAACATGTGCCACTATCTGTGCCAAAGTGAAATGGAATGGAAACTATGTCCAACTGGGTTTGCAAAAAACCAGTTGATAATTGTGTATTGTGTATTTTTTGTAACATAAGAACAGAGTAAGGGAGGTGTCAGTCAAACATAGAGGGTACATGTACAAAATCCTGAGATGAGGTCAAAATAAATAAAATGGCCTTTAACCTAGGTTGTGAATGACGTATAATACACTCATTCAGAGTTGCATAATGTGTGCTCAACTTACAAGCACAAAATTCCAGCAAGATAAGAACAACACAACTCCTTGTTAACCTGTTAAATACACTGCTTTGATCCGTACAGTGGCTTGAGTTCTCCCTGAAGACAGACCTTCCTTTAGCCTAATTAGAGTGAAAAATGATGGCAGACGACTAGAGTAGACCACGATTATTTGTCGGCCACTGCTGAAGGCAGAGTTTGCAGTTGTTGACACCAGATAGGGGAGGTTGTAAAATGAGTCTGTGGCTGTAAATGGCAGAGGTGGCATAGTGTTGAAACTTAAACCTGTACCTGTGTCCCTCCAAGTGTACTAGAGGGAATGAGAGGAGTTGAGTGTGCATTTACATAATCAGCAAATCCATTTAGTATAAAAAATAATAGCTTGAATTCCTCCTTTATAATGACTCATGCTCACATGTGTCTGAACAATAAGGAAATTCATGATGCAATACAAAAAAGGAGTAAATGTCATGTCTGGGAATCTCTTACAAGAAAATGTTTGGTATTTGTTTCAGAAAGAAGCTACAAGTTAAACTGGACTTTAAATAAACGGCAAATAATGTGCAGTCTACATTGCCCTAAAGCACGTTCATGTCCCAGCTCTGCGTTTAATACCTGAGACGTTGATTGAGGTGCCCGCATCAATGATTCCACTGTTTGGCCGCACACAGTACCGGCGCGGCGCTGTCGTCTTCACCTTGAAACACACATTCCGATCTGTAGGGTTGGAGAGCTTGAGATTTGTGGTGACCACATCTGAAAATGGACCTGTGAGGACAGAAGACAAGGCAGACACCTTTAGTATGTCTTTGGCTATTTTGGGAAAAAATATGTTCTCTTCGTTATATGATGTCGGCTAATTTCAACAGAAGTGTAAATGTAAGGATTATCAGACTGTTGAGTCAAATAATGAAAAAAAATTTCAGCATCAAAACAAATGAGTGTGTCTTAGTCAGTTCAACAGAATACAGACGAAACGCCAGGAGAAAAAAATAAAAAGAGTCAGTGTAGAGTAGATACACTTCATATAAAATCAAAAAGAAAAAGGGCCCCAACATAACAAGGAAGTAGATTGTCATCGTAATTTTACTGAGTTTATATTATATACATAGGGCCCAAACAATCTGTCTGTTATTTTCTATTTTAATTAGTGGTTTATTCTATAAAAGGTCAGAAAATCGTCAAAAATGTTTTTCCTCAAGTCTAAAACTTGAAATTCAAATCCTCAAGATATTCAGTTTAGTCTCATGTCTGACAAACATCTTTTCTATTACCAAAGCTGTCGAAGATAAGTGTTCTGCCAATCGACTGATAAATTATGTAATTCTGTCACATCTTCTAAATATTTAACAGTGATTTCAAACACACCGTTATATACAAAGCAGAAAGGCAGAGAAATATTAATCGGCTTTTAAAGTAACAGGAATGTTATAATAAAGAAGCTGACTGAAACCTCAACGATTAAATCCTACTAAACACACTAAACATTTAAAGAGGTTTATAAAAGTCTAACTGCATGTGACTTTTTAAACTAAATTTTAACTGAATTCAATCTGCTTCTCACAATTTGGACCTTTTGCCACATTTTTTAATTTGACCTGACATTTGGATGAACAGGATTTTACTGCCAATGCAGGTTTTAGGATGTTTAACTTGAGGTTGTTCTCAAAATAAACAAGTCTGTCTCAAACTTGACTTTGTGTCTGCATAACACATCTTTGTGAGAGCTAGACTATTGAAAATATGTCAAGTATTCGAACTAGGACAATGTTCTTCTGGCATTACTCAAGATAGAGTAGATGTCAATTACTAATGTCTCGTGACTAAGAAAGACTTTAAGTATCAATTTACAAAAACCTTCAAGGAGAAAACTACGTTTACGGATCTATAAATCACAGACTTTCTGCACTAGCCCTACAGCACTGCTATAAACAGGGTACCTGATGCAGTTTGGCTTCAGGTAATTACAGCTATGATTCTTAATGCAGGCCTCATTACTCTGAGGTTCTCACAAGGCCAGATGCATTAAGCTTCACAGATTTGTCAATAGTGCAGAAAACATTTACAATAAAAGCCACAGCAAAACAACACTGGGCCAGTAACCTAAAAGGCACTCGAAGGTTAAGTGACTTATCCATCTAAGATTATCAGTTACATAACAAAGAAAGATGATATTCATTCAGATGGTTGTTTTAATGGAAACAACTGAATAACTGAGATGTGACCACTGTTTGTTTTTAAAATTCACCAGGGTACACTCCCAAGATGACTGAGATAACCAAGCATCTTGGATAACTTGCCACAGTTCTCCAGTAGATTTAATGTCTTAGTGTCTTCTGTCTCTTAATTTAGCACCAGACTGACTCCAGGGCTCTGTCTATACTGCCTGTTGCACGACTGTGAAACTATATGACTCTATGTGATATGCAGCCATTACTCTATCTAAATGTCATTATCATACACTAAACTAAGGACCAATATTTTTGTGTTACAGATAA
This sequence comes from Helostoma temminkii, assembly GCA_900302695.1. NCBI lineage: Eukaryota > Metazoa > Chordata > Actinopteri > Anabantiformes > Helostomatidae > Helostoma > Helostoma temminkii. The sequence goes on from OMLM01008727.1 coordinate 128,691, forward strand.
GTATTTAAACATCGTAAGTTTGACAGTTTTGAAATGAACTCTATTGGAATAGCTGAAGAGGAACATGCTTTGCTAGCTGCAATGCAGAGCAATGCTAATGCTAATGTCCAGCTAAACCAGACAGATTCAGAAGTATAGATATTACACTCACAGTGTTCACACTGTAATAGTACAAGGATGTTGGGCTGCCATGGCACCAAGACGCTCTGCTATGCTTAAACAACAAGCCAATTTTTTTATTTCATTTTTCTAATGCCATCAACACTAGTAATCATGAGCATTCAGGAGTTTGTCAGGTGCTTCTCTCTGTGTCTCCTCCCTCCTTAAAGCTGATTCACTTCTGACAGCTCTGGCCAGAATAAATAAACAAACCTTGGAATACATGAAAAACATGAGTGAGACCTGAAAACACTGTTTTTAATAGATTTCATTCATACACCAAGTGTTATCTTTAGGGATTCGTCACACAGGCCTTAGGTTACAAATACCGATTGTAGCAATTATCACAGAGCGGCATTAGCAGAAGCTTCTGTGACGCAGGTATACAGGCTATGGGTCAAATACAGGTGAACAAGAAGATGGAAGCAACTGCACCCAGTTCAAATTGCAGTTTGCGCCACCATTACGCACCATTATTTGTGTATTCCTTTTTTAATTTATGTATTTTTCTTAGACTGACTTCTAATGTAATTGGAAATGTGTGTTAAATCTAGTAATACCTAAGGTATAAGACAAACCCATTACATAATCTACTTACAACAGGTGTAAAGGTGCCACAGGAATTCAGTCCCATTGATTTTAATTGGCCATAACATTTTAAACTACAGAGCAAAGTGGGGAAAAAACCTGAGATGATGTGGCAGCAAGAAAACACTGTTTTACAGAGGTTTTGTTGTGTAAAGAACAAAAATTTAATTGCACTGCTTCTGTTGTCACTTGGCGACTTTGTATTAAGATCTGTTATATTATACACATCACATTGACTATACAATGTATATTGGATGATTTGTGTTTTGAAACCATGGTGATGTTTTTCAAGTTGATGAAGCAGTGAAAGGATTTTTAGCAAAATCCCAACTCGTGATTTCTTAAAAGTGCATGTAGCATTTGTTGACAGATTTCCAATTAACCAAAAAACATTTTAATTTTAACTTAAACCCTACATCTCAGAGAGAGCAAGTTTTCTTATTACATATAATTTTCTAATGAAACGGCAAATTAGGCCACGACAGCAGTTATTTCAGTGAGGATAAAGTTTTCCGTGTGCTGAAGTACAGTCAGTCTGCATGAAAACTTGGAGCGATTTCAGAATTTGCACATACACCAGACTGAAGATAAAGTTTCAGCTCAGCAAACATCCAGAGCAACTGACACTTTCCTTCTCCGTTGAGCAAAAACAGAGAGGAAACTCAGACCCTCACAAACTTGGCTTAACATCTAAAGGGTTTTAATGAAAGGGACTCACTCCACCAACTACTGTACACCTGATCTACTACTTCCTGAGAGTTTCTCAGGATAGGTCCAAGTCACAAAAACCGCAAATGGCAGTAGAAAACTATTATGAGGAGCTGATATTTGAAGCTGTCAACTTTCAAGGTTGGATTTTATAAATGGCAGATAAAAAGTGGGGAGCTGGGAGGCTTTTGGTAAAGATTTGTTAATAATACCCATGACGAAGATGAAAATGAAAGAGTCCAGGGCCTAACATTTCAGAGTATTTGTTCCACAGACGTTTTGAGCTAAAGCCTAACAAGTTTCTACTAACAGACCTACTCCCTGTTTCCTGATGTTTTGCTCTGCGTGCCTACATATTACTTGCGGCATGAGTATAGGCATGTGATTTGTGGTATTGTCTAGTATACTAAATATGTCTGTATAGCACACATATTTTACAGCTAAGTCCCAGGAAACCTTTCCTATAATTGCCTATAAATATTGGACCTGTAAAATAGTAATCTAAATTGGGCTTAATGAAAGAACATTATATATAAAAAAAATGTATCATACTCTGGGAATTTTTTTCCAAGCCAGAATCACCACACTTAGAACTGAACAAACCTGTTGTAAATCCCTTATTTCAGACTGGTGAACACCAATTATAAGCATAATCAGTAGCCTTAAAATTGCCATACCTGCTCCTTGCATTTGCAGAAAACTTCTCATTCGTAAATGTATGATGTATATGTATAGATGTACACAGAGTTTCAGGGTGGCAAACACATTTAGCCAGTAGCCATATTAAAGAACAATTATTAGAAAAAATTAACAGAACATCTGTCAGTGATGGGTCAGCCATGATAATGTTAAAGTTGATGTATCAAAATATTCTCAATTATAATAATAAAATCTGAAATTAAATCCCTTTTGGCAAGCCATGATAAAATATTATATATATTAGTTTATGCAATTCACAGTGGACTCTTACACTGTAAGTCTGATACAACTCAGACACTTCATTACCATCATCAACACAGAGGTAACTAACAACACCTTAATGTGTTGAACGCAGATTTAATGTGTTCAAAATATAATTTATTTTGTATTGATTCATTCGTTATGGTCAATAAAATGTCAGAAAATAGTGAATAATGTCCTATAAATGACACCAATATCAAAATGGTTAGGTGACTTATTCCAAGCTGTGTTCAGTTTACCTCATAGACAAAAGAAAACAAAAAAAGCCCATTTGAGAAACCAAATTTTCTTTCTTTAAAAATGAAAAAACTGATTAATTTATTGTCAAACTTTTTGACAATATTAAAAGTTTTCTGTCAATGGAAAAATTGTTTAATTTACTAGTTGTCTCTACCATTACATCCCTGCATGCATCTCTTCTACTGTTGTGTGGATTGGTGGTGATCACCTCTTCAGTTCAGAGAAGGGGCGTAAGAAAATACTGAAAATATCAAATATTGTGAGATTAAGTTGTGTGATACCCTATTAACTAGCAAAAATACAGCATTGATTTGTGGCAGAGATTGCGACATTGTATTTAAACTTAACAAATGTTCTGATTGCATAAAAAAAGACTTATAATAATAATAACCCTCCCATGATATGTATCGTATTGCCAGATTCTTGTCAATATACTGTCCTAGTTCAGAGAACTCACATAGAGGACCAACATTTGCTATTTACCATGTTTACCTCTCTTGCATGTGATTATATAATTGCATGAATAAAGAAATGTTTAGCAACTAATTTGGTGGTAATTAACATATTCAGATGTTGCCTATTAATAAATGATTACATGCTTCTGTACCTTAAACATTAGTAGTTTTTAGTAGCAATCTGAATGATAGATATTGGTGATTCTGGTCCTGGTATCTCTTGGTCTCGCACTGGAACCATATTTCACTGGCCTAGTCTTTCCACATAACACATGCACATGCATTGTATTTACCAGACCTAAACCTAGTTTTCCTATTACATTGTATTAACTTTGTGGATGGCTTTATCCAAAATGACAGTGGGTTCAAATTAAGTACAAGCATGGACGAGACAATCACCCAAACTGGGACCGTATCCATTTGAACAAATAAAAAGCATGTTCAGTGTTAAAGTACAAGTGAGAAATGTAAGTCAGTTCTTGTTAGAGCTGCAGCTACTAGTCAATAGACAGATAAGACCAAGATGACAATCAAAGCATTTAGCTTTATGGTCCTAAATACATTATGCAGTGTTTTAAATTGTATCGGGGTATCTGTTATCTGTAGGAAAACGGATACAACAGTACCCTATACGTTTATGTAACACTACTTGGGCCTAAAGCAACGTGACATCTGTCAGCCAATACCTTGTTTCCCTAAAATTATATCAGTGATTTTGAAGTCGTAATGATAAGGATGGTGGGCGTGTTGGTGACCAGCAGCTATAACAGACTAAGTAACAAGTAGTTTCAGAGTTATTGTGCTCAGTGAGCTGTCAAGTTATTAAATGACAGCTCGCTGGCGAGACAGCCAATCACAGAAAGGGCTAACGTTACCTAGCCAGACCTGCTAGCTAAGGATGTTGCACACTTCTGTACAATAAAATGCTATGAATTTATAAGGCAGCTGTTTTGCCACACATTGTGATTGCTATTGCCCAGTGGACACACGTTTCCTGTCTTGCACTTGTCACTGTTCAGCGGCTGCAGCATAAATGTGTGACAGGGCCTGGCTAGCTTAGCCGTCGTAAGCTAATCCAGCTAGCTGCCCAGCTAGCTAGCTGTCAGTTGACCTGCCGTCCTTTCAGAGCACTCTTTTTCTTTTCAGATGAGGTTAATATTGTCAGATGTGCGCTGCAGATTCTCCAGGTTTGGTTACTGTAACACTGCCCTGCCCCCCCTGCTCCTAACACTGCTGGCAGAGGCGGCTCCCCCCTCCCGTCCAAAGCCGGGCCCTCCCCTCTCCTACCTCTGAATTTCAGTTCGTGCTGAGGCTCCAAGAGCAGAACCTGTTCCGGCCTGGCCATATCCCAACAGCTGGAGCGGGGTTGTCTCACTGAAGTCAGTTCCTGTCGGTCACCCCGGTGTTAGGATGTTGCTGTGTGCCGCACTGTCCACAGAGTTATTTCCTCAGTGAAGTAGCGGTGGATATCCTGTCCTCCCGGTCACTGGAGCTAGTCGAGCTGCTAGCGACTGTTGTGATGCAGCAGGAAGGGAGTGAGAGACAGCCCGGTGACGTCACTGCCTCTGCAGAGCCGCCCGGCGAGGAGGCGGGGGAGGGCCGGGGTGAAGGTGGGCGACACCAGGGTGCGCCAAGGGCTGGTAAGGCCCTTACCTCAGCTTTTATAAAACTTAAGCATGAAAGTTAATATCGGCCCAAAAGGTTGGGCACCAGTCATTGAGATGGAAGAAGTCACTCAAGCTTATTTAAAGAATAGGTCACATTAGTCAGGGGCCAAGTTTTGCTTGATATAATAAGTCCTCTGGTTAACAGCCTTAAAAAACGTTCATTTTAATGCACCTCTTTAAAGAAGTCTTGGGGAGTGACATGTATTTTATTGAATGATTTTTCAAGACAGGGCCTACATGTCACATAAAGTTTTGTCTTTGCTTCAGATGTTTAATCACAACACCACATAAATGTTTCATGAGAATAGTTACATTACCTTTTTCATTTGATGGGTAAACCCTTATATTTTACAAGTGCACCCACAGTTATTGCTTTTTGCAAAAAATTTACATAGATACATAGAAGTAGGTATCTTCCAGTCGTTTTTGGAATAACATTCCTCTGAGCTGCAGTGAAATGGTAATAAAACAAGGGGATAGCAAACAAAATGAATGAAAATCTTTAAGATATCTACTTACATAACATATCACAGGTAGCTGAAGCGTCTTATTAACTTTAGACTGCAAATGTGAGCAAAACAAGAACTGTCAATCGTGTGTATTTATCATTTACAATGAAAAAGGAATAACAAAATGATTTTTAATGACTGGATTTCAGTCACTGGAATGTAATATAACATTATTTCATACATTTTATTACTAAAGTGTCATGAATAACTTGTGTAGTTGTAATAGTTTGTGACAACAAAATTAAGTCTCTGTCAAATATGTTTTTAATCAGTGATGATATTATTGTATTTTTATCAAGTTTTCACGCATTAATTAAAATAATACATTGACCCATTTTGTTCTTATATTAATCCAAAGGCTTTAAAATAGCCCCTTTTTGTAAATAGCCCCACTTTAATATGGATTGCAATTCCATCCACATGTACTATATCATGTATATGATATGTTTTTGTGTTTGTTTTGTATGTTTATTTCTCATACATAGTAAGATTTCACTAGTGTGGGAAAAGGGAAAGAAACATGTCTAAAGAGCTGTAGAATAAAACTGTGCAATGTGAATCTTCTCATCATGAACACATTGAGTTTTTATACCAAACAAACACAGGTGTCGCCTAAATAATTGGTTTGGGATTAATAATGGCTCCATTCCAACCCAATGCATGAATGAGCCAGTATGCATAACAAGTCGGCTCTGACACACCTAAACATCATGCGATTTCAATTAATCTTATTAGTTACTGTATATGTGTGTTTAACAGATTAAAATCCCAACATGGCAAAGCGCAAAGTAGGACCTGACGAACCACTCTCATGATATCTCATAGCAATTATTCAAGTTAAAAAATCTTTAGTAATGTACTTTTAATAATTTGTTCAGAACAAAATGGCTTAACAATGTTCACTGGAAAACAAATTCATCAGCTCTTATCTCTTCAGTGACTTTATTTCTTAATTAATCTAATTTGTTTAACTGCTGGCTAATATACAATATATACAATGCTGTGAACACGTATTTGCCTCCTTCCTGATTTATTTATTTACATTTTTTTTGCACATTTGTCACATTTAAATAATTAAGAGGGAGGGGATTATTTTTTCACATAGGACCAGGCAGGTTTGGATAGTTTTTTCCCTTAATTACTGAAATCATTAAAAAAGTGCATTTTGTATTTACTCTACTTATCTTTGTGTAATAATAAAATTTGCTTGATGATCTGATTGATCTCAGTGTGATATATATGCAAATAAAACACACAGAGTTTGTGTATTTTCCTATACACAACACTGTACCATATACAACCTTACTGGGGGATTAGGTGTTGCAGTGTACTGTTTCTCAGCAGTATTCAAAGAGCAGTGAAAAGCCCTCTGCCAGTTAAACATGCATCTCAAGTGTCATAGTTACACACATAGATAGCTAGGCATCCTGCTGACAACTGAGCAACACTATCACACAGTATCAGCAGTGTCCCAATGGAAGAAGTTCACATTTCTTAATAAGAAGCTTCCCACTGACGCACACAGGCTACAAAAAGACCAGAGGATGAGGTGTGAAATTTAATATTTTATTGATAAACAATGGACAACTCCCCCTTTACACATTTGGAAATACACTGCAAACAAGTGTTTTCAGGCATTTTGTTACAATCAGTATGAACTGTAGAAAAAAGCTAAATATAGTAACTACAGTGCTGATGGCACACATTACTGCAAATGTTTAATGTGATCAAACAACTGGCTTAGAATATAGAATATAATTATTGTTTGTGTGCAAGTGGATACACTGAAAAATATACATAATACATAGATTACTCATATTCCCAGGACCAGCCCAAGATTATTAGTATTTTTCAATGAAAAACTGACACACACTATTCATTTCTCCTGAATCCAAATAAGGGAAAACGTGTTGCCATCGTTAAACTTCAAATATATTTAAGCATTTTATGTGATTAGTACTTCAAATCATTATATTACATCAACAATAAAAATGGTTAATTATGCTTGGTGTATAGTAAAATGGATTTGACGTTATTTGGCACCGTGTTCTTTGTAGCAATAAGAACTGAGCAAACAGTCAAAGCCTAAAATAATATCATGGGACATTAAGAATGTCGGACATTTTTACAAGAACGTTTAATCAAATGATTTCACAGACATAATAATAGACTGCAGAGAGAGTGTTAGTTAGTAATAAGAGTCAATTGATGCAAATAGTCAGAAGTACCAGAGTAATTCCCTTTTTAATACAATTGTATAGATTTAGTAGATACTACCAGGAGTGAGCATGATAATGTAGTGGTGTGTAAATTATCTGAGACAGCAGAGGGAATTAAAAGTCTACATTTTGACCTAGTATGCCACTCTGGGTTTTATATATTTGGTTGGCCCTATCACACTGCTCATGTATGAGCAACACTGCGGTGTAAAATGACAATAAAAATCATAATCTGCTGGCGACTGATGGAAAGAAATCACATTTTTGCTTTGACTCCTTCCACATTTTAAATTTGTCGTCGTAACAACTATTGCACTCCATAGGAGAAATCCTGAAAAATAGACAGCACACAGCTCACCAATAACAGCACACAGCTACATTTAACATGCTTAAAGGCAAATAAAGTTGCAGGATTGCTTGTTCTGACAGAAAATCACACAACTTATACCACTGCAATAGATGCAGTGTGATTCACATCAGCTCACGTCTGTATGTTTTGGCAACTCTGAAAAGAGAGGTCTCATGAGATACAAGCATGAAATCACACATAATTCATAAGTGAGTTTAGGCTCATGATGCAAATGTAAGCGATAAATGAAAGTACTACAATAAAGCATACGACCAAGGAGAAATTTTGTTTTTGAATACAAGAGGAAACACTAGACCTTTGTGAAAGTTGTAATATACTGTACCATAATGAAAAGCTGCCTCTACAGTGAGTATGTATATGAACAAAGCTGAAGAATAAAGAATAAGCAAAGTCTTGTAAGAAAGCTAACGCACTAATTCAAAGCAGAATGAAGACTAAGGTTCATTAAGGGGTCAGCATGTCGACACAGTGCCACGTCAGATTCTCCACCTATAACCTTTTTTCTACTTTAAAACCGGGGCTGCCTCTAAATGCCGTCTCATTTCCAGATCTCAGCGTTTTCATCACATTCCAGGTAGTAAAACAACATTGGAAGTGTGAGCCAATGCTGATTATGTGGAAAAAGGATGAATGAAAAATGGAACAATTAAAGGCAAAACATCTGGCAAAACATAAAAAAAAAAAAAAAAAAAAAAATCAACCCCCACTCTAAACAGTTTGTTGAAATGAAAGTAGCGAATTGAAGACAGACAGGCTCACCAGTAAACAATTAAAATGAGATTAGAGGCAAAATAAAGTTCAAGTAAAATTTGGGAAACGCCTGGATACTCTGTGTACTACAGGATACTTAATTTACAGGATTCTGTTTACAGTTCTTCAGCAATTACATGAAGAAACATGTAACACATCCAAGAAACTAGGACTGTTATCATATAATCAACTTCAAAAATGGCGCAGCATTTTCAGGCCTGATTAAAGCACGGGAGATGTAACCTGTGGGGTTAGTGGGGTTCCAGCTGTTTTATTCTTATTGCAAGTGACAATAACAATTGTCCTTCAAATCAACAACAATTTGGGAAATGTGCTTATTTGCTTTTTGGTGGCAAATTAGTTCGGAAGACCAAAAACCATTTTGTTATGTGTTCCTTAAATAGGCAGCTGGTTAACTTATCTTAGCAAAAAAACTAGAAACAGGGTGGAAAGTATCCTGGCTATGTTATTGTCATGCATGCGTTATCTACATTAATTAAGATTTTGGCTCCAGCTACAAAGTTATTGCACAGATATGACAGGTATCAATCTTGCCAAGAACACAAAAAAGCATTTCCCAAAATGCTGAACTATTCCTTTAGTGCAAAATAGGCTCCCACACACCTTTCTGTATATATCTGTATTTCAGTATATTTAACATTGTGATCGTGGTTTACACCAAAGCACCCATTTGGTATTTTGCCTTGATGAAAACAGTACTCTTTCTTGAGTACTCTTTCTGTCCACCTTTCTTAAGTTTAACTCTGACAGCCAACATTCTGAAAATATCCTTCAAGCAAACACAAAAATGAAAAACTGTAGTAACACTGGTGAATGGTGACAAAAATTGTGTGATAAATTATTGATTATACACATTAACTATAAAAATGAAGTGAGAATTTTTGGGGAGAGATCTCCCAAAAAAACAAAATGCAATAACTTAAATTATGATTGATTGAACCATTTTCATTCATGTTTATGTTAAAATGTAACAGATTTGTACAAATTTACAAGTATGACCCATGGATTTGTAGCCGTAGAGTTCCTGTGATTAACCCTAGGCAGGCAGAAACTGACTTTCTTTGCAGTAGCCAGAAACAAAATGAATGTGTGGAGCCTCTTCACTGACACATGAATGCAAGTGTCCAGTAAAGTATTTCTCCCATCAGTAATTATAGATAACAAATAGCTGTTGCTGGGTGCCATTAAAATGCATTTGCTACAATTTTTGTCATACTTCTATACCCGGGTGGCAATGACAGCAGGTTGGTTGAGGTTAAGTAGAGCTGTAAGCTGAACCAGGCCAAGGAGTGAGCAAAGGTCAGGTTAAAGATCATATGTGGAGAATCACCGGCATCATCAGCAGCACATCCTTCGAGACTCTGAGGCCTGACGTCCCAGTTTGAAACTTTTTCCTGAAGATTCTCCTGCTGCGTCTGCAGCCGGGATACGCTTACCTGTGAGGAGGCACAGACACATTAACTCAGGTCTCCATCATTCAGATGATCTTTTTCTCTTGCAATATCTCCATTCTTACATTTTTTTAAATGTAATTTCTTATTGGTGCTTTGGTTATTTGTGTCAATTTCAAACGTAAACACTTATTTCATGGTAGCACTGCTTATACTCAAACTGTAGTTGTGTCTGTTTTCTTTACAAGATATTGGCTTTAAGCTGATTTTTAGTATCCAGTGTGTCCAGGAAAAGGGGTTAATCAGAGGCACATTAAGCGATGGCAGGTGTGACTCCTATTGAACATGAGTTTAAATTTGAATGTTAATTCTGAACACAGCCACATCCCCATTTATAAGAGGGTGTGCACACTTGTGCAACTACATTATTTATTTATTTTTTATTTTTCTGCTCCCCCCCTAAAAGATTTTTTCAATTAAGTTGTAAACATTATAGGTCACATTAAAGGTGGAAAAAGTTCTGAAATGATTTATCTTGGTTTCATTTTTTCATCACAAACATTTGTCGCTTTAACAAGGATGTGTAGACTTTTTATATACACTGTAATTGAAAAGGAGTCTATATAGACATTAATTAATAAAAAAAAGATTTTTGAGTGTACTGTTGAATTCAGTTGAATTGAGTACCATACTGAACAGAACCGCTGTTGTATACAATATGTATGTACACATAAAATGATAACATTCTTGAAACACTTAGAAACTACAGGTTTAACTGGTTATGTTTAAAAT
>OMLM01008727.1:139539-150237 GCA_900302695.1 Helostoma temminkii
TGTTTAAAATAGTCTACCTGCTTTAAAATGTAAAAACCACAAGGTTTTTATTATTATTATTATTAAGCTCAATAGGAACCTGCAGGCCACTTGCACCAAATGTTAAAGAAACACACTCACTTATTTCTATAAACACCTCGTTGATGTTAATGGCATTTTTGGCGCTGGTTTCTACAAAGATGGCATGGATGGAGTCAGCGTAGTCCTTGGCATCCTTTTCTTGCACTTCTCTGTATATACAAGAGACATGTCAAAATATGCATACATGACCTGATAACCAGCAAAAAGATTTTTTTTAATATACTGTGTATGGTGGAATACTTTCCAATTTCCCGACTGATCTCAGTATAAAAAGTCTGTATACAAGTCAGTTGAAACGTGATATCTTAAAATAATCTATAATAATAATCATCACATTACTTTATCCAGTGAATTCCAGCATCTGAAACAAACATCTAAAATGTAATTTTACTTTCAATGTGTAATTAACAAGACATTGTCATATTGAACATGGGCACTGTTCACCTGGCATCTGACAAGTCACATTTGTTGCCAGCGATGGCGACCACTATATTAGGAGGCCCATGCTGACGTAGCTCCTTCACCCAGTTCTTCAATGTTTGGAATGATTCCTGGTTTAAGAATAAGAAGTCAATAACACATTTTAGTGAATTAACTGGGCAAACCAGACATGGTATCATCAGTTAGTAAGTTTAAATGAACAGTTCTGAGACATCCACCTGTTTGTTGACTGGTAAATTAGAGGACTGATACTACTTTAGTGTCTTAATGCATATGATATATTAAAAATGGAATCACGTATAATACTGGAACTAGCAGCGGCAAGCTTAGCTTAGCATAAATGAAACAATACTAATATGTATGAACTTCTTTAAAGCTCTTTCATTAATACATTACATTTTGTTTGTTTTAATAACTCCACATTTACCACACAGACGTGAGAGGGGTATCAATCTTCTAAGAACACAAATAAGCGGGCTTCCCAAAATGCACACATTAAATGCAAAAATCAATCAATAACAACACAGAACAAAGTAATGCCACCAAACATTAAGTGCTTAGTGGATTAATGGCTGAGGAAAGAAAGTAAACAATACCTCTTTTGTGATGTCATAAACAATAATGGCTGCTGCCGAACCTCTGTAGTACATTGGTGCCAGAGCACGAAACTGTGGGGAGAGAGAGATGTTAAGTAGTCATGAGTAATGCCCTGTGGCAATTCATCAGAGGAAGAGGACATCTTCTGTTGGACAAGGAAGAAGATTCTAAAGTCTATCAATGAGATTAATCTCTGTCTAAACTAGACTGCATGGTCTGCTGAAAGCCTGAAATCTGCATGTACTGTAGCTCTGAAACCATGTCCAGCTGAATGAGATCATGGTAAGGAACAATAATTCAGAATCAATCACAAATCATCTTCGAATACCGCTAACCTTGATTTCCTTCCAATTTCTCATTTTTACATTTGAAAATAGTACTAAAAATAACATTTTAGCATAATTACTCTATTACACAGTATATTTTCACACCTCTCAACAGTGTCTAAGCTAAGCTGTTATAGAGTGAGGCTAATCTATTACAGAAGCAGACTGATTACTGCGGGCTTCACTTAACTCAATAAGACCAACTGCAACAAACACAAAACAGAGTGCAAAAATAAGCACAAAAGAGAAAAAAATGAAAAAAGACACCAGGTCTGGTGGTGCTGTTGGTGAGCCTATAAGCTTTGGCTTTATTTAAAATGGAAGTATGGTGAGTCTTTCCACCAAGACCTCACACATGTGGGAGCTATCAACGGAAAGATGAGCAGAATGTGTCAAAAGCTTTTCGAGTTTTGATGTTTATGGAAGATCATACATTTGATCTCAGGCCAGTACAGCACAAAGTCCTGCATGATCAAAACAACATGTGTAGAATTTCTAAATGCACAGCTGGAGGGCCGGGGGATTTGTCTTTTTTTTCCTTTTTTTTTGCCAAAGTGTGGTATTTTTCTGGTAAAATAATTCCCAGTGAATTCTGGCTTCAAAACCTTTTAAGATAACTAAAACACAGCAACAGAGAGAAAGAAAAAGGTTGTATTCCCCTGATTCCATTTATTTCCAGTTATGGAAATTAATGACATTCACTTAAGTATTGTACTTAGATTTAATATTTTCATTTTCTGGCTGTTTGTTCTACTGCACTACACTCTTTAAGGAGGGATTGTGATGCTTAATAACTCCTTCTACTTTTGATAATTTAAAAGTAAAGAAACTTATACGTAGTTTTACCCTATCAATGCCTAATTTTACCAAAAGGAGTGTTATTATTCTATATTATTATTACTTGTTGCAAATGTGTGTTCCACCATCATTGCTGAAACAAATAAAATTAATGTGTTTATTAATATACATACATCCCTTGTGCAGCTGTATGTTCATCTGTCAATGTGTCCAAATAAAATCTATACAGTCTTGATGTAAATACTGTTAAAAGTAGTGAGAATTTACTGATATTCTAGTCTATAATCATAGAAATAACTAGTGTCAACAAAATAACAAAATCCATGGGAGCTCAAAAACAGAACAAACTGCAGCCTACATAATTATCATAAAGTTTAATCAATATCTCACAAACAGTTTCTGAACTTCAGAACCTTCACAAAGATAGGATTTATTGTAGACCTGCACTATAATTCAGAATTAGTTTTAGTTAGATAAACCTAATAAATTGGTAGCTGGGTGTATTTCCAGATTTAAAAGTTTGAAGATCCCTTTCCATGTAACACTCCTAAACAAGAATCCTTTTATGGCTTCTTACAGTATTCTCTGGGCTGTGGCTTTTAACAGCCTAATAAAACCATGTGTCATGTATTAACTAATGATATTTATTTTAAAAGAAATAACCCATGCCTCAAAACGACCTTCACTTGGAATGACCCAGCCTTCCTGCCATTTCTATTTTCCTTTACAATACGATGGAATAAACTATCCATCTCGGAGTGACACTGTTACCTCAGGAAAGCACACATTCCACATAATTATAGTTGTTACTGGCCCCAAGTCCACCAACGAGAATCCAACTTGGGATATTTGGCCGAGGCACTGAGGAGAGCACTGTCTTTTTCATTGGCTGGTGTTGGGCCGCCAGTCCTGTGTGGTCTATCTTTGCCTTAATCACAGCAAGGCCAGACGTCTGGCCACACAGCAGCCGAAAAAACAGCCTTTATGATGCCCTGCGAGTGCTGATTAATTGCTGAAACCACAAGCAGGGTGCATAACGACAGGAATTCTCATACTCCCGTAGGATGCGAGGTTCCCCTTTGCTTGTTTTCAGTTAAAGGGGGTAGTGGGGGGGTCTGGATGGGCTGTTGACAGCTGGGATCAGATGTACTTGTATGGCCTCATCTGGTCTCGAGATATGGATTGTGGAGTGTGGAAATCACAGAGCCTTTCTTTCTGCCCTGGACTCTTGTTCCATCCGTATAAATTGGCTGGATTTGTATCCCCCCTTTTCAACTCAACTTTTAAAGTCAAAAGCTCCAGAGGCCACGAAAAGCTTGAAAATACCACAGCAGCTTTGTATAAAACACATGCAGACACATGCAAAACCCACCAAAGGAATGTTGTTACTTTTTTACTCACTGATATAAACCGCTCGGGAGACAGAGAAACCACACGGGAGTGAAAAAGTAAAATCTGGGAATTTAAAGGTGCAAAAAAAAAATGGAAGTGAATGTAGAACAATCACATGAAAATAGATTGTTGCCAAGAAAACAAATGAAAAAGCCACAGAATGGAAAGACAACACACAGAAAAAGGCATTCTGGAGTGTTGTGGCAGCGACTCTGTAGATAAGACACAGTAGCAGCACACGCCAGTGGCCTGAGACAGCTTGGGTTTCATCGTCTCATCTTATCTTAAATGCACTGGTGTGAGGACAAAAGACGGGCATCATCTTATCTCTCCTCTCTGGAAAGAGAGGACCAAAGCAGGGATAAACCAGTACAACAGCAGAGGACTGTGCACAAGAAAAGGAGAAGGACATGTACAGAAATGGGGAAATAATGTGGAGAGCTAACGCAGAGAAATGCAGGGAAATTTAGAACTGTAGTGAGTCAAAAAAGGGAAAGTAGTTCCTTATGCTCCAACTATGCTGGCCTTGGTTTAAGTACGATATTGGTTAAGGGGCAGTTCTGTACCTATAGCAAGGTAAATGTTGCCCCCTATCACAAATGAAGGATAACTACACTACTTGTGTAGCCTCAGGCTGATTCAGGGAGTGGTTCATGCACGTGTTAATATAGTAGCATTCTCACTTCCTCTAAAACCACGAGTAGATTTTGGAATAAGCCACAGCGAAATAAAACGAAATTAAAGTGAAATGTTTAATATTACTGACCCGCTCCTGTCCTGCCGTGTCCCAGATCAGGAACTTGTGTAGTTCATTTTGGTATTGCACTGTCTTGGTCATGAAAGATGCCCTATTGAAGAGAAATGGTTTCATTATTGATATGCTATGTGAAACTAAATGTATTAATTCAATTTACAAACAAGAGACCTGCTTACAGGTTTTCCTACAAATACATTGCAATAAACAGCTCCAGTGAGAAAAGCATTTAAGAGGTCTTAGCTCAACAACAGCCTATTATAAAACATTCAAATCGACCAATTAACAAGGACTCAGATGTGTGTTTCCAAGGCAAACAGTGGTCTTAGTTTGTCAGAGTAATAGCAAGCCTGTGTGTCATTTATCACAATTTCCTGTTATTTATTTGTGGACATATGCCAACACAAAAATATATGTGACGAATTGTTCACTGACATCCGCTGTACTGAAAGACAAATGCCTATTACAAGCTCGAGAAAAAACTATAAATACTTATTTTGCAATGTTATGAAAAATAGAAACTGACTTGTTGCATTTGAGGAAACAGCAAAACAACAGTGTGTATTTTCATTTACTAAAATAGCTAATGATCAGAAATGGTGTAAGGAGTGCAACTAGCAGTCTTTCAAATGCCAAAAGTTCTCACGTTGCCGCTATATGTACAATACGTGTCAGAAACAGTGAACCTTTCACGTCACAATTTTCTAAAGCCCAACATGACTTCTTCTAAACCCCAAAGTTATTTAGTTTCATGTCACACAGATAAAACCTGGAACACACATTACACATTTGAGAAGGAGAAGCTAGAGAATTAATTTGCTTCGAAGAGATTTAAAACACTTAAACATTTAAAACATCAGAATAGTCATTTTATGTCAAACCATTACTCAGCTAATTGTTCAGCTCAAACTGGAATCTGTAGATCCAGAAAGTCACTGACAGAAACAAACTATTACCCAATTGTTGGATTGATGTTTGGGTCAAAGCTGTCCTCCACAAATCTCCAAACGATGCTTGACTTCCCAACACCAGTGTCCTGCAGAGACAAAAAAACAACAACGCTTTGTAAACACAACAAGAAGAAGTCACTAGAAATATAATAATGACTGTAAGAAGACTTTTGAGTATGTCACTTCTGGAGCAAGACGATGCTTTTTATTAATAACTGCTTTCTCATGAAATATTTCTAAAATACCAAGGGCAACAAAGACTAGTTCTGCTATTTCATAAATATTTTAGTCCATAAAATGTCAAGAATTGTGAAAATGGCCAACACTAGATTCCTAGACCATGACCACTGTTATACTGTAAGAATTATGGTTAGAATTTGAGTTATTTTCATAATAATAATAATCAATTAATTACTTATCCAAAAAATAGAATAAAAATGTAAATAAAAATTCAAATGCCTTGACACAGTCAGTCAAAACCCAAAATACTATATATCCCTTTATATCCAAAAAGCTGAAGAAAAAAGCCAATAAATGCATTAGAGAAGTCAGAACCAGAGACAACGTTTAAGCTTTTAGACTAAACTTTTAGACTTGCAGGAACAGTAAACAATATGCAGTTAATGTGCCAACTGATAGGTGACTGATGCTATGGTATTTCAGTATTCATGCTAAATGACATTTGACCTCAAAGAGGGGTATCAGGCAATGCCTTAGTAAATCTGTGGGGCCATATAATAAGCAACAGTTTTCTAGCCATAAACTATCATCAAATTAATGTAATTGAGAGCACAGTGATTTTATGATATATATTTATGATAGATGCCATTACAATGCATTCTGTGACTAAAATGCAGAAGCCGGCAGTGTTATCTCTGTTCGGCTTGATTTAATCAATTCTAAACACAAACAAAACTTGTTTCTGCACTATTTTAATTTGATTTCCATTAGCAAGTGATGGGGAGGGTATTATAACAGGATTTTTTAAATAGCATACTGGTAAATGATGGCTCATACTGTTATAAGCTTCATAAACATGGACAGATGATGTTTCTCTGACTGTATTTTAACTGATTTGATATGTATGTGTAGTATAGCCCACTTATTCACATCATTTGAGGATTACAAGCCATGTAAACAAACCCTTCTATCAATAAGGCCTTCTACTTTCTAATGATAGGAGAGAATTATTAGTCATGTGAAGCCACAGGTACAATTAGAGGTAAAGTATGGCCTAATGTCAAACATGTTAAAACATGACACGTTGAAATCGATGCTAACTTACCCCCAGGAGACAAACTTTTAACTCTCTCAGCGCCATATCGATCTCCCTTCTCTCAAAACGAATTTGTGATGCAGAGCATTGACAGTTTTCTCTTGTGGATGCCTGTTCTCTCCAAAATCCTTCAGGTGGTCCGTGTTTACAAACAACTTCACTTGATGGTGGTCAAAAGCTGCCACACACACATCTCAGGCTGGAGACTAACTGTTCCTTTTTGCTGTAAAACGCCTGCTATCCCGTCTTATTTGTCATATTGTGATGTCTGTAAACAGCTAGCTATCTAAGCCCTCAAGTTGCTCCGTCTCCATCTTGAACTACGCCGAGCGGTCACGTGATTGGTCGGTTCTCTTTTTTGTGAGGGGATACACAAAGCCCGTAGGCTGTTATTTATTCCCAGTCATGTCGAGTTGTACCCAGGATCAGAAACGGTAATCAGTTCAGGTGTTTAAAAAAAGGTAAACCGGTAAACGCCAGCAGCAGGAAGTACTTTCAGGAAGTAGTTTGCTGCCTTGTTTGAGTGACAGCTGTGCCGTGGTGACAGCCCATACCGGGACGGCAGCCCGCAGAGCCGAGCCGATACTCAAGATGGCAGGTAATGGCACTTTTTACAGTGTTTCCTTGTACATATTGACGCTGTGTATGTGCTTACGTGGTTTTATTATAGTCTCCAGTTAAAATAGTTAGAGTAGCGTCTCATATTTTAGTACGTCTGAGCTATTCCCCGTTGAAATGCTAGCTAAGACGAGTCAAGTCAAGCGAAAGCGGTGGACAAGCCGCGCTAGCAAACTTAGCTAGCTAGCTAGGTTAGCTAGCTAACGAAAGCCTACAGCGAGCAGTCTACAGCGGTAACTTTTAGTCTACATTTGAACGTATAACCACTCATTATGTGTAGTTTATTTTAAATCCGCAATGTCTTCTGTGGGTATATAGTATCACACGCCTTCAGTCGTGTTTATTACCGAACTGTTGTCATAGCAAAGGCTAGCGAGTTGACCTAGCTAGCATTAGCCTAGTTGCTAAAGTCATTTTCAGCCATAAGCTGACCAAATCCTCTGTTATACTATAACAAAGGGGGGATGTTGTTATTTACCAGTATGCTCCTTGAGGTTGTTGGGAGCCCAGTGGTAATAATTTGATTCTTAACACTAAAAAACTCACGTTTAGTGTATCTTTTTGAGATAGGGGTTGTTTTTATATGCAGCACATTCCCTTGCTCGCCCAGCTGTAAACACAGGCTTTAGCCGCCCCTCCACATGCTTTTACTTGTGGGGCTTCTTTCTGGGGTCTTCTTTTAACTATGCTATCCCGTTATTGTCCTGTATCCAGGGTTGGGTGGCAATGGAAACAGAAAATGGTAGAAAGGCATGTAGTGTCGGTATGTTACGCAAGCTATCACACATATATCATCTATGGATCAGCATGCAATGGAAAACCGAACTGGAAATGTAGTTTTCAACAAATAGTTGGATTATTATTTAATCTGGGATAAGTCTGATAAAGTAACGTTACTTGTGTTGTGGTTTACGTTTTTGTTTTCTTTACAGACACTATAGATGTAATGACCAGTCAATAATTTGATTAATCAATGAACAGAAAATAAATAAACTCTTTTGATAATAATGATTTATATTAATAGTAACAAAAAAATGACAAAATTAGAAGTTATTTGCTTCTTTTTATCTTTTTTTTATCTTTCAAATGAAAAAGGTTTTAGACAGAATTCAAAACGGGTATCAATACCTTTACTACCATTAAGATTTTTGGAGAAGTAAGGCAAAGAATGAAACTTTCCATTGTCAACATGAAATTTTGATTACATGTCAATAATAAACGGTTTCCAAATTCTACTTTACGTTATCATCTGGGGTTTCAAACTGTATTTCCAAAATAATGACAATGTCCTTAAATACAAATGCCATTTTTTCTAAATATATGATGGTGTAATGAAACCCTTTTGAGGGAGAGTTGTTATGGATTTGTTGTTACTGTTTTCTCTGCACTGATGCAAAGAAAAAGATTTCATGTAGGAGAGTGACTTGGTGTTTATGTTTTTACTTTCAGACAACAAATTGCGCCCTCTGTTTTCTTTTTTCTGAGTGAATATTACTGGAATAGACACACTGAAAATGTTCTTTTCAGCTAACAAGTTCAGAAATAATGCTTAAAGATCTCAAACTTAGTGGTTCAGTTGTAGTTTATAAATTTCCAACAGAATATTTCAACAAATAACACAGTTCAGTTTGAAATGAACCTAAACAAATGTAAGCAAAATTAGATAACACAAACTCTATTGATCTCATGCAAGGAAGTGTGTCCAGAGCAGAAGTCAAAGAACCATTGCATTAAGCTACAGTAAATAATTTACACAGGATACTGCATACATTGTGACAGAGCATTTAGCTTATACAGAATCAAGACCAAAGGATGTGCTAAATATTATACCCACACCAACCAAACAGGGATTATAAAATGTGTTGAGGCAAGATTAGACTCAAAGTAAGGAGAGAAGGAAATTGCAAAATTATAAAATATACTCTACAGTTGCAGCTTTGTTTGGTACATCGATTGTCTAATACAGTTCTCCTGCAATGAATCCTACTGTCAGTTGTAATGTTTTTTTATGCTGATAATAAATGTGTTGATTCAACTGTATGGTAATTTTTAAGGCTGTTAAGCATTTCTCTTGTTTTGACCACCCTGTTTATAGGTGGGTGTCGGGTAAATAACTGAAACACTCATCTGTACAGTAAACAACAACATTAACCTGCATGAATAGGCTTCATTGCAGGACTGTTGTATTACACTGTATTAGTTTTATTTGGAGGAACAATATACTGGCAACTGAGTGTATGACCACTGATGTATGTATCGCTTAATATCACCTTCTTTACTGAGGTTTTGTGAATGTACTGTTGACCATGTCAGGCTATTGGAGTCTCATATTTTAATAAAATGTGTCAAGTTTTTCTTGATGCCTGTTTGAGATTCCATTAAAATTTACTGACTTGCCTTGATTTCTTCTGCTTACATACTACTACACCAACATAGTTGTGTGAATGCAACAAGTTTTGATGTAATCAGCAACACCACAGTTTAGGCCACTTTTATTGACAGTTTCATTGAAGGAAACTTTGCCTTTTCTTAGCAATTGTCAGCTTGTAAACCTCCAAACCTTGATCTTCTCCCCTCTAATTCCAGGTCTATCTTTATACTTTGAAGATGGCCACGACGATTTGGATGACTGTGAGTACTCGGACGCATTGAACAATACCTGGATGGATGGATGGATGGATGAATGGATGGATGGATGGATGGAAAAAAAGATGATAACCCTTATAGTCCCACAGTGGGGAAATTCATTTTTGGCTTAATCTCTTTCATATTTTATGTGAAATGTAGTTTTCTTTCCCTTCAGCAGAGAGCTGTATGGAATTGTCATCAACACATATGAATTTAGAGCTGTCAACAGTATTTGGGGGTTTTATACCCTGCTATTATTATCAGTTAAATATACCAACAGTGCCTGTTGTCTTCACTAGACAGAGTGATGAAACACGATTTACATACAACTACATAGCCTCAGTGTATTTATGGTTGGGACACTAAATGGAATAATCAGTTAGACTTGAGACCATTTGCTTTAGCCACACTGAAGTTTCTTCATTGCTGGCATTTAGCCTGCCATTGACATGGCAGCGTAACTCCTGTCATACATCTGTCAGTATCACAAGTAGTTTGAATTTGTAGAAATTGCACTGTGTATTTCAGACATTATTCCAATTTGTGTGAGCATAAAGTTATGTTTCTCTTCCTCCCTGAAGTTGGATTTGATGACTATGGTTCAGAGTGTGAAGGCATTCGCATCACAGCCTTCCTTGATGCAGGACAAGACAACCTAACTCCTCTTGGGAGGTTAGAGAAGTATGCCTTCAGTGAGAATGTCTTCAACAGGTAAGTGGAGGCTTGTGCAGAGCAAAATCACACACGACCAAAAAATAAGGGTTCAGTGACAAATCTCTGTTTCACACACAAACTGTGATTTTTTTTTTTTTTTGATTTTTTTTTTTTTTTTTTTTT
>OMLM01008727.1:150257-161768 GCA_900302695.1 Helostoma temminkii
TTTTTTTTTTTTTTTAAATACAGCAGTGTAGTGTTGTCAATTTGTGTCAATAATATTATGATACCCCAAGTCAATCTTGGAAATAGGGAAGCATCTGCAACCAAGTGGAACTTCGTAACAAGGAAACATCTGTGAAATGGCCTCAGAGGTGTCACCATGATATTCAAATGTTTTGAAGCTGTTAAACTCTCCTCCCAAATCATATTTAGACTTGTTCTTTAATAGTCATCTGGATGTCTACCTGCATTCCTGTGTATTTCCTAATCACATACCTGTGCTAACCCAGTGGTTCAGAAATGCCATAAGACTTGAAGTAAAGGCCTGTGTAACTCTTTGTGAACGTGGCATTAGATTAACAATACTAGTATTAATTGTAATTTGTTTTGTGTCTGTATCCCATGTCAATTTTAATAATGCACTAAAATCCTGTCACATAAACCCAGCGCATTTAAGCATGTTAAGTATGTGTTTATCAGTATCTTAATCACCACCTCCACAAACATTTAATACCAATCTGCTTTTCTCAGACAAACATGTTTAGTTTTTGTCTTCATGCTTTTCATGCTCCGCTCTGCGGGATTCAAGGTCTACCGTCACATCCCAAGTACACATGCGTGTACTTGACAGCTCTGTCAGCACTGCGTGTCACTGTGTGCAGTCAGCACTTGTAGGTATTGGCAGGCAGTCTACTAACTTGGCGCGCCTGTTTGTTTCTAGGCAGATCGTGGCTCGTGGTCTGCTTGATGTGCTTCGAGAGTTCAGCGACAATGAAAATGACTTTATCAGTGTCATGGAGACAGTTGCCAGAATGTCAGAGGACGGAGGTAAA
The DNA here is from genome assembly GCA_900302695.1 of Helostoma temminkii. Classification (NCBI taxonomy): domain Eukaryota; kingdom Metazoa; phylum Chordata; class Actinopteri; order Anabantiformes; family Helostomatidae; genus Helostoma; species Helostoma temminkii. The sequence goes on from OMLM01008727.1 coordinate 151,087, forward strand.
TGAATTTCCATTTCTTTTCTGTTTAGTTGTGTCTGTAACTATTTTTTTACTAAACATAATTAAAGTAGAGTTTAATCTCTACAATGTTACTGGTACATAAACCTTTTGTATAACAATGTACACATGTATGTTCATTAACCATATAATGTAATGTGTATACTCAGAACCTACAGTGCGAGCAGAACTGATGGAGCAAGTCCCCAACATTGCCATGTTTTTACACGAGAGTCGGCCTAACTTCCCAGCCGCTTTCTCAAGATACTTAGTACCAATTGTGGTCCGGTATCTCATTGATCCAAATAACCAGGTAGGTTAGACAATAGGTGCTTAGATTACCCTGTCCACAGTTCTCTTTAGGGTGGCATATATAAAAGACCAATTGCAAAATATTACTTAAAAGTTAAGACGTAAGAAAAATAACATCATTATGTAAAATCATGTTGTAAAACTGGTTTTAAACTCACTTCCAGGTGCGAAAGACGAGCCAGGCAGCGCTGCTTGTTTTATTGGAGCAGGGACTCATCTCTAAAGCTGACATGGAGACCAAAGTTTGTCCAGTTCTTCTGGACCTCACAGAACCCAGCAGTGATGACGACTACAAAATAGAGGCAGTTGCTGTAAGAACATCCTCTTTTGTTTTAATTTACCTATTTATTAAATGCACGTTAATATAGTTGTCAAGTAGGGATGTCCTAATCCCAGTACCGGTGTTGGGTCCGATACCACCCTCAAGTACTCAAGTTCTTGCAAAACTCCAATACAGCACGTAATAGTACCTTATGTCAAGCCGTGTCAAGTAGCACATGAACAATTGAGATGATGAGACTAACAGGAAGGAAAGACACACAACTGATAGAGAATGCAGATAATTTTCTAAATGGAACATTATGCTATGTGTCATAGTCCCCCTGTTATGTCTGTAGCTGGTTGACTGAATGCACCCCGTGCTGGTTTGTTCTCCTAGCACATCTCCTCTACTGTTCTGCAATCAGCAGAAGGTGAGAGTTTTCACTAGGCAATGTGTGTCAAACACACACTAATTAATTATGAGGACTAATATAGATATAACAACAAAAAAATGGCAAATGTTTGATCTATTGTGTTTGTTTAGTGTTAATTTAAGGACTTATCCTCCTTTCTCCACAGAAAATACCGAAATCTAGAAGTTTGCAAAAAGTCAGACACACAGTGCTTCATTTCTATTCACGCTTGGTTGAAAATGATGCTTTGGGCAAGACGGACTAAACACGCGTCAATGCCTTAAAGGAAAATTTTATGTGTTAACGCAACACAAAATGCAAAAATCCTACTCAGTTTGAAAATATCGGCTTTTGCCTCCTCAGCTGCTAGAGCTCAGGCTGTCCTTACAGTGTCTTACCAAAGGTACATTACTTTGAGAGAATCATATTGCAAACAACAATTTTGGTGCTCGTACACCGGCCATGAATGTGAGCATTAGTCTCCTGTTGTGTATTTTATTTTGTCACAGTTGCAGTTCAGAAATGGTGGTTCAGAAATGCCAAAAGACTTAAAGTAAAGGCCCGCATGGGTTTTTATAATAAAAAATGCTGCAACTGTACTATTAGTACAGTACATAAAAAAAGTGGTATCAGGACATCCCTACTGTCAAGTATTAGCAAGACTTTCATATGAATTACTTTAATATGCAATGCATAATTTTCTATTTCTGTATATTATGGTTTATTTTCAATGTACAAAGGTGTTGTTAACTAATTAATTTTGTTAATCTTTAGCAAGTTTTCATTCCTCAGTGCAGAATAGTTAATGTAGTTTAAGCATAGTCTATGTTGTGATTGCACTAAAAGCTGTCCGTGTATCTCTTACAGATTATGTGTAAAGTCGTCACTATGTTGAGCAAAGACACAGTGGAGCATCTACTGCTGCCACGTTTCTGTGACTTGTGCAGTGATGCCAGACTCTTCCAAGTCCGCAAGGTAACAAACCTCTAAACCATGTTCACCTTTGCCGCCTCAAAAAAATGAATATGAAGCTACAAGATATTCAGTTTCAGACTAAGTAGAGTTCTTTTTATTAATAGCTTGAAGTCATTATTATGTAAACCTTGAAAAAGAAAGTTACAAATATGATCAAAAGATTGTTGAAAATCACTGTAATTTAGTTTGGCTTTTCTGATCAAAGTCCAAAGGACAGAGTGGTAGAGGTGTTTTTTTGGTAACATGTAAAAATATGCAAACAACCCCAAAACATTACATAAAAGCAAATGGGTGGGTTTATTGTCGTTAGATTGTGGGCAGGTTAACCACAGCATACAGGAATAAAAAATATCTGTGAGAACCACCTAAAAGATTGGTTATGATTTTATTGTCTGTCACAGGTCTGTGCAGCTAATTTTGGTGAATTTTGTTCCATCGTGGGACATGAGTCCACAGAAAAACTACTGGTGAGTCTTCAGCATTAATATCATTATTGAAAAGTGTTTGACACTGGTTTCCTTCAAGCTTTTCCTGATTCAGTTCTTAAAATCACAGCTAGTGCGTCAAGGTATTTCTTTTGATTGCAGTTTAGTCAAAGTGATGACTTGCAGCTTCACTGTGTGTCCGATTAGTGCAACTATTATCTTTGTACTCTTGCGGTTTACAAATCCATTCACAGTTCAAACACTCATAGCTAGTATCAAGTTGTACTGACTCGGTTTTCTTTTAATCTAGATGCCCAAATTCTTCAATCTGTGCTCAGACAGTCTGTGGGGCATCAGGAAAGCCTGTGCTGAATGCTTCATGATGGTCTCCAATTCCACCTCTCCTGAGGTGCGACGCACAAAACTGTCCCCCCTGTTCATCAGCCTCATCAGTGACCAGTCCCGCTGGGTAAGACATGCACACTTTGTGGTAAAATTGTAATTCATACAATTGCATTATTAGAAGCTAAGTTGTAACTTAAATGATGAAAACATAGCGAGATGTATTTTTGAAGTGCATCAAGCGATCTGCTGGCACGGTTTTGCTTATTATATAGTTGAGATAATTACTCTGGTTTCGAGCAGGTGCCAAGTTGTGCAGTTTTTTCATGTTGCATAGTAACTTTTCTTCCTTATCTTCTTACCTGTTTATCTTTTTGTTTCTGCCCCAGATCTATTCAACTGATAAGTAGATTAGACTATTCTCAAAATGCTTGTAGTGTTGCTTTTTTTTTTTGTTTTTTTGGGATTGGCATGGATTTTTATGTGTCTTAACGGAAACTAAACCAAGACAATAAAATTAAGTTTACAAACACTGATTCAGACCAGAGTAAACAGACAATTGGTTTAATGATGCTCTAAGACTGATTGCTTTTTTCCTCCATTACTAGGTGCGCCAGGCTGCCTTTCAGTCTCTGGGAAGATTCATCTCCACCTTTGCCAATCCCTCTAGCACAGGCCTTTATTTCAGAGAGGATGGTGCCTTACTAGAGGTCCCCAAGTGTACATCAGATAGGTAAGACACCTTTATCAGCTTAAACCAGCAGATGAAAAAGTGTCTCTTTACAGTCTGTTCAAATAATGCTGGTCTGTTTGTGTAACTTAGTAGGTCAAAGTTTAGCAGATAATGTTATGTAATTAAACTCACGCACTGGCCATGATCAAGACTGACCAGTTTTTTCTTATCTGCAAACACGTGAAAGGAATTCAAGTTGACATAAATTCATGTGCTAAAGTTAGTGCTCCCCTTTTGTATAAAAACATAGTAAAATTCAGCTGTTGGTAGTGGTCTTATTATTAGGTAAATTGCCATTATTTATTTAACAAAAGTGAAGCCAAAAAGAGAAAAATACATACTAAGTACCCCTTTACGGCTTCCATAGGATTTAAGAGGAGTTAGGTTGTAGCTAGGTGCTGATAAACATCAGTCCTTGATCAATCAGCAAGTGTGCTGATCATAACCCTGTGTCAACACAATGCACACCAGTAAATCTTCATCACAATGTCTGAAAAATAAAAGAATCAAGGTTGTGGAATGGCTAATAGCTGTGGTGGGACCTTAAGAGCACTGCCCAAAATGGAAATACCCAACAGCCACAAGGGTTTAAATAGGGTTTAAATTTATTCAACTATTGGCTTTGCATAGTGCAGCTAGTGGTTAACATTTACAAAGAGGCTAATGAGATGATAGCAGATGTCAGGTTTAGTTTGCTTCAGTATTCAAATAAAATTTGTTATTCTCATTTCAGCAACAGCTCCTTAAATTCTCCGATCTGCTCTGACATTAGCAGCTGCCACACAGAAAGAACCATCGCACACACACCTCCAAACCAGGACGGCCGTGCCACACCGTCCCCAGAGCATGTATCGACAGCAGACAGTGAGGATATGCACAGCTTTGATGACAGCCAGACTCTGGCTTCTGGAGAGATGCGTGACTGCTTCACCCTCACCAGCTCAAACAGCAGTGACAGCCCTGTGACTACTAACAACGCTAAGAACACAAAAGAGATGGAGCAGACAGATGAGAACTTTAATTCTTTCCACTACTGGAGGTCTCCTTTACCAGATATCAGCGGTGAACTGGAAATGCTAAGTAGTCAAACATCAGACAATGTGACAGAGAAGGAGGAAAAGAAAGAGCAAGAAGAACTTGAAGATGATTGTCCTGAGTCTAAACCCAGTCACGGCAAAGCTACCAGTGACCAGATCCAGATGGTTTTGGACCGTTTGCAACCACACATTGATGATCCTGATGTGCAAGGTAAGTATACATACCCAGATTGTGTGTCATTAGCTGTAGACATGTAGTACTTTGCTATCATTATATTTGATCATCTACCGTCACTATATTTGTTTTGGCAGTATGTTGGCATATTTATATATATATATATAAAGATGTGCATGTTTAATTTACCTCCAGCTCAAGTCCAGGTATTGTCGGCAGCTCTGAAAGCAGCCCAGCTTGACAGTCCAGCAGACAACAGCCCGCCAGACATCAGTCCTACAGAACCCCAGGAGTTGCAGCCTGAGAATGACACAGAAAGCTTGTCTGTGGAGAGCAGTTCTGTGGCGGTTCAGTCAGAGAGAGAGGAGAGTCCCATAGAAGAGGAGCTAACGATGGAAACTCCTCCAGCCTCAGAGTCGAGCCCGATCCAGGAGCAAGGAGACGAAGAGACTCAGACAGAACCCCTGGAGGATCTGGAAGAGTCTCCTCCTGACTCTCCGGTTCTAGTATGAGACCATTCTGATTTTTTTAGTGTGATACATCACTTGTTTTAGATTATGTTTGACTGACCACTAATACTTATTATTATTATTATTATTATTATTATTATTATTATTATACTATATTTTGAACAATATTTGTATTTTTCTCAGGGGTCTAAACTGATTGAGGGTGTGGAGGATGAGGAAAAGGAAGATTTAGCTCACAGCCCGGTGTCTGAGGATAAGCCTAAGATCCAGGTCCGTCAGCGCTACTTATTCATCCTGAAAATATTGATCTGCTCCTTAGTTACTAGCACAGTCACTGATTCCTCTTTGATCTTTAATCTCTTTCTGTGTCTTCAGAATGTCATCCCCCAACAGCTATTGGATCAGTACCTCTCGATGACAGACCCAGCTCGAGCTCAGACAGTGGATACAGAGATAGCCAAACACTGTGCCTTCAGCCTGCCAGGGGTTGCTCTTACTCTAGGACGACAGAACTGGCACTGCCTCAAGGACACATATGAAACTCTCGCTACTGATGTGCAGGTGAGCATACAAATGGAAACCCCAAGTTTATAGTGTGGTGCCGAATTTTATTTTATTTTATTTTATTTTATTGTGGTTTATTTTGTCTACTAAGGTTTTTATCAGTGAGGCTAAACTAAATATTAAAAACAGCAGTACAATATCCAAACACAGTTGAATCTACACCTCTTTAAAACAAAGACTACATTATAACATTCATGAATGGGGGATTTAATGCAAGACTTTTGTACTTACTTCATTTTAGCTAGTTGTATTTTAGGTAGTTGTATTTAATAAACTGTCACCTGAGTGTATAAACTACTAATATAACACTGTATGAGACGTATCCATAGACTTGTATATATTGTAGCAATATGTTAGCTTGCTGCCAAATTCTGCACCATTTTATGTCATGTTATGATTGGCAGGTTTGCAAATGTGTGAGATAAACCAGTCCCACTGCAGAATTTCGGTCTTTATTTTGATACTGTGAGACCTGGCTTGTCTAAGGCCACCAATATGCCCTTTGTGAACTTTATGGTCTCTCACTGTGATCTAAGATTTTTGATCCTTACATCTTTTTTTTTTCCACCACACTCCGCTATTAATTGTCTTACATCAGTCTTATATTAGAATTATACAGTGAACTATACATTGTTATGCAATGTTTAATGTAATTGTTATTAAGCAAAAGCATCACTTGAGCAACTTTTGTGAGCAACAAAGGAAATGTATAAAGGGAACTGTTGCTTCATCTCAAACAGCAGCAGTGAGTGTGACAGCACTCAGTTCCTCATTACTTCATTACCTTATCATGGAGTTCTTGTTATTCTAATATCAGTGGACCATATCAGACAATGAGGGGTTCCGATAAATGGCTTGTTTTTTAGTGGCATATTTGATTTGTTTATTTGGTGTTCAGGAGGTAGAGAAGTCGTCAAATGTCAAAGTGACACTGATGAGTCAGGTGAGCTGCAGCAGCTCTGCCATCAGTATGTGTGTTTGTGTGTGTGAATGAACAGCAGTGTAAAAGCACTTAGAGTACCAGTAAGGTAGAAAGGCACTATGTGAATGCAGATCATTTACCATTTATTTTATTACCTATAATCAGGGATTATAAACGCATCAATAGGCTGTTGTTTTGCTGCTCAATTGTCTATTCATTGCTGGCACTTTCTCTTCTGCCTCCCTCATCTCAGTGGAAGGTGCGGCGTACACTGGCGTTCTCTATCCACGAGCTGGCAGTTATCCTGGGAGACCAGCTGACAGCAGCTGATCTGGTGCCCATCTTCAATGGCTTCCTCAAAGACTTGGATGAAGTCCGCATTGGTGTGCTTAAACACCTATACGACTTTCTCAAGGTGAGGTTACAGATTTATCTACTGCTGGTCCAACAAGTCTGGTCTTGTTTCATACAGTTTAAGATGACAGAACTCAAAACATAATATAGTTTTAGTTTGCCACATGACATTTTTGTAAATATGATAAGAGGGCTCATTTGAATTGTCCTGTTTCACAATCGACAATAATACATTGCGTTATGGGATTGACAGGAGGTTTCACTGACGGACATACACTAGATGATTAGTCTTTCAATGAATTAGCATTAGCACTTTTAGCTTGTCTTCAGCCTAGTTGAATTTCACCTATGACAGTGCAGCGCATTGTCCTCTATCACAGTCAACCATTCATCTGATCATGAAAAATGTCTTCTGTTTTTTAAATTAGTTCCTCAGACTGTCAGTTAAGACTTTAGCACTTTTTAATGCAGAAACCTGCCCAGAAACCTGCCCCTTCAAAGACGGCACCCTCATATTAGTTAATGTCCGAAATTATGTGAAAAATGCACTTTTCATATACATAGCTTTCAAAACGTTACTGGTAGATGAACTGACTTTCCTTTGCTGGTTTTACACTTTTACAACTAACAGACTCAAACACAGTTGATGTTATAAGTACGACATGAGCATAAAGGATTATGACCACAAGATCAGTGTAGCTGATGAGAGGGTGGAGGAGAAGTGGACACTCTCTGACTGCTAGCTCTGGAGTAGGAAGAAGTTACTAGGTTATCTGGATTAAATTACTGTGGTGTGGTTAATAGGGCATGACTGGACTATATCACCAAAAACAGCCACCTTCTACCCTCCTCCAGCCACAATGGATGACAATTGTACTTGAGTGTGAATCGTGTCGTAAATGCTCTTTCTCTGACAGTATTCGTCTCAGAGTCAACCCCAGTAGCTGGTGTTACAGTAAAACATCAGCAGAATTTCATACCTCCAACATCCACGTAACATTTAACAGTGTGTCTGCAACACCACCTCTTAAAGCAAGATTTTAATCATTTATTATAAGGTGGTTCCAGTCAGCTCATTTTTACTGTAGGTGGAAAGTTGACTTAAATTAAGTTTGTTGTTTTTGAGTATGACGGACAAAAAGCAACACAACAGTAAAACTATTAATGTTTTCACCGACTACTGACAGCAGTTGGCTACTGACCCCCTGTCAATCCCAGAATGCTAAATGCTTCTTGCCACCCATCATTGTGAAACAGGCACTTGACAGCTCTGTTATGATTTAATGAAGGAAATAGCAGGTAATGCTAGGCATGCTAGAAATCTAAGCTGGTTCATGTGCACCTTTTTGTTGCAGCTGCTGCATGCTGAAAAGAGGAGAGAATATCTGTACCAGCTGCAGGAATTCATGGTGACAGACAACAGTCGCAACTGGAGATTCAGATACGAGCTGGCAGAGTACGTCTCCATTTCCTCTTCCACATAGAACAACATTTGGAAAAAATGCATTTACGTTTTTGTACAACCTCTTGACCTCCATATTACATTCTTACTGTCAATTTGCCTTCAGCTATTATCAAGTAAAGGTTTTACTAAATACTAATCATAAAAATATTTAGAATTGAAGTCTATTTCATTTTGTACAACCTTCACTGTTTGTCTGGCTGAAGCTACTCTCTTGTCCTTCCAGGCAGCTGATCTTGATCATAGAGTTGTACAGCCACTACGATGTGTATGACTACCTCAGACAGATAGCCCTCACACTTTGCTCTGACAAAGTCTCAGAGGTCAGATGGATCTCATACAAACTGGTAAGTGCAGAACATTATATTTGGGCTTTTTTGCTAGGTTCATCTGGTGATGACAAATGTTGGTGACGTATGATTGCATCAGCACAATTACTGAAAAATGACACTAAAGGCAAATGAGTCACACATGCCTGACTTATTGTCTTTGATCATTATAACTTGATTAGGAGATTGGATGGACAATAAAACCATCCCAAGAAGGGTTTTGTGATAATAAAACATCATAAACAGTTTTTAAAATATATTTGTTTGGCATCTGGGACAACCCTCATCTGCACAATCACCCTGTTAGGCAACAACTGTAAATATATATGGCAGACATGTCGGGCTAAAGCAAGAAAAAAAACCACATGCTACTGAAAAGGTGAAAATGATTAACTTTGAGAAGTGTCGCACAAGATGATGAAATTGTAGCAAAGAAAAGTTACACAGTTGGAAATTATTCAGATAAATGGTAGAGCATTATGAATACACACATTCTAAAATGACTTGAAGCACAAAGTCTGTGCTGTTTGCTTGTACCAGCAGCCGAGCTTGAAAACTGTGCCACAGTCAATAGCTCAGTCGTCAAAGAAACCTCTGTTGTTTTAAACTGTGCCGTTATCTCTTGTCTTCTCAGGTTGTAGAGATCCTCCAGAAGTTGTATGCATGCGGTGCTGATGAGTTGGGCGTGAACTTCATTAATGAGCTCACTGTCAGATTCTGCCACTGTCCCAAATGGGTGGGGCGGCAGGCCTTCGCCTTCATCTGCCAGGTGTGTAGTGATTAATATTCTAATTAAACATTATCTTGCATTAATTGGTGGAACAGCAGCTTCAGTGTTGTTAGCACCTGTTAGAGCTACTGTTTCCACATAGAAATAAAATGATTAACTAAATGATGGAGAACAGAGCAGAACAACAACTTTAAGCCATGGTAACATTTTTATGGCATTTTCTTTTTAGTTCACACTAGAAACACTTTAACCCTTTAAAGTTCAGGATTAAACATTTGATTTAGAATCAACCAAAAGTGAAATGTTTTTGTTTTTTTTGCTTGGATATTTATGCTCTACAACAATATTGCTAAATGGATACAGATAAAACTATTATGTATTGTTGAAGTTGGACAACCTAATGACAGAAAAGAAACTAATTCTAGCTATTATGCGGATACAGTGATGGAAAATTTTTAGGTAATGAGCCTGTTTGTCAGCTGCTTCTTCCTGGTAGAATACTTTTGTTACACCCTCCAATGACTACTGAGTCATTCTTTTCTATTTTTGGCTGGCTGTGTTTTCAAACCAAACCTGTGTGTGACCTTTTAATGTTTCCTTGAATCTCAGGCCGTCGTGGAGGAGGATTGTATGCCCATGGATCAGTTCAGCCAGCACCTGCTGCCCAGCCTGCTCAGCCTCTCATCAGACCCAGTGGCTAATGTCCGTGTTCTGGTTGCCAAGGCTCTACGACAGAGCGTCATGGAGAAAGGTAAAATGCAAACCAAGTCAATGACTAATCAGTGGCAATGTTGTCTTTAAGGGAATAATGCTTGGAAATTCACAGAGCATTATTCCCTATGAATGTTATTTTGACATTTTAATTTGTGTACAGATTAAATCAGGAAGGTGTAATATTTCTTTGGCTTTCTCTGTGGTTGTTGTGTGGTTGTTGTGAGCACATTGTTAAAATTAAAGGGAATAGATCAGCCCCACTGTCCAATACCTGAACTAGCTATTTAGGCACAATGTGAGCCCAATATCTGACATTTAGGTAGATATCGGAGCAGTGATATATTTTTTTTAATTATTATTTTTTCTTTGTTTTCCTTTTGTTTTTTTTTTCCTTTTTTTCTTTGTTTTTTTTTTTTTGTATATTTATTTTTTTTTTTTTTTTTTTTTTTTTTTTTGTGTTGGTGTTTTTT
>OMLM01008727.1:161788-197545 GCA_900302695.1 Helostoma temminkii
TCCTCCCACTTCCTGGATTTATGCAAACTAAGCTGCTAGCTACATGAATAGCATACAGATATGAGTGAAATAGAAGTCTTGTTGGTAAATTTTCTATGGATATGATGTAATAAATGTTACATGATGATAAATGCAGAGTATGTGTTGCCATTGGTATCAACAAATGGTCATGTGAAAACAAGGCTATGGCACAGTAAACCTCAAGACTTGAGCAGTGTTTATTATTATTATTATTATTATTATTATTATTATTATCATCTTCCTGTTTTCATTTGTAAGAGGGAGATTGTTTTATATGTTCTTTCACCCTGTAGCATTTGGTTGGTAGCAGATGTTTGATACCTGAATTTCTTGCCTTACAGCGTACTTCAAGGAGCCGGGCTGCGCCTACTCTGACGAACTGGAAGAAACTGTGATGGCTCTTCAGTCCGACAAGGACAGAGACGTGCGCTTCTTTGCTACCCTGGACCCCAACAAAGGCCTGATGGACACAGCTCCCTTGATGTAGCCTCAGCTCCTCACTTCTGTTACAGCTCATCTGCCTGTCTAATTACCTGTCTGTCTGACTGATGCACAGTCAGCATAATCTGCAACACCAGCACCTGACCAGAGCCCCACTCTTCTGCTGGGCAGACCTGCACCAACGACCACTTGAGAATTATGTCAGGTCACAGTAGAAAAGCGTGAGCATGCTCAAACAAACTAACCAGTCTCTGGGTGGGCACTACATGGCGCACGTTAAATTTACAAAATGCATATTTCTCAGAGTTTTCAGAAAATGAGCGGGACTCAGTTCAGCTACACCACTTTGTGGGAGCTGTTGTATTTTCAGCTGAACATTTTCTCACCCTCTTCCACACTAACAACATTGACTCTCCACCAATCTAGCTTGTAAAACTACGATGGGCTCTTTCTCTCCAAAGCTAATTGTAAGCTTGATATAAAATGGCAGATTTTTTTTTATTGCCTCTTTGTCAATTTCTTAATGAACAAGTGGGCGAGGCCTGCCTGACTCTAGCGTGCGCACTAACTCAGGGGGACTCATCTGAACCTAAACAGCATTACTAGCTTACGTGACAAGCAGACGCTCCTGGATTCCTGATGGAACAAAGCTCCAGCTGTCTGAGCAGACGACCAGCCAAACTGAGCAGCTCTGCTGGTGTTTCTCGCCTCATTTCCTTCCAAATGCCTCTGTTGTCTCAGGCATGTTTTGTCCTCTGAGATCTCCTCTGGGTTTTTGTCTGTTTCTCCTCTGTCTTCTCTTTTTCTCTGAATTTCTCCAACTGGTCTTCATGGGCAAGTGAAACCACTACTGTTATTCTTTATTAAAACCATATCTTTGATGTTTTTGAAACAACACCTTAATGAACTTTTGATTGCGCCCCCATCATCTTGTGTCTGTTTACCAAAAAATGTGACAGAACACGTCTCCCAAACGGCAGGAGACTTAACGAAATACCTCTGTTTGGATGTGACTGGCCAGTGTGTCGCACATGTAGAGAGACATCTGCAGTGCAAACGGGCTCTGTATGTCCTGAAATGGTGACTGCTGTTGAGTGATTCTGTGGTGTTGACTCAAACATCTTAACAAGGGCTCATGATGATGTGACACAGGGTGACGTAGACAAGAGGAAGAAAGCAAGCACACTGTTGGATTATGCATGTTCCCCCTCTCACCCCTCTTCCATTTGTCTATACTCTATTCCAGTTCCCTTAAGATTGACCTCCTGTTATGTGACCATGGTAGCTTTCAGTGGATCTGACTGACCAGTTGTACAGTAGGATATAGGAATGGCTGTGTTACGAGACTTAAAGGCAACAGTCGATTATTTCTGTCTTGGTGAAATGATTTAATGAGATTTCTCAATATTTTGCAACTGTTTGTACAGCTTAAACCTGTGGAGGAAGGTGCGTTTATGGAACCAAGGCCAGTTAGTCGGGATTTTACCCATCGAGATGTGTGAATACTGGGAGCAGTCACCAAGTCACTTTTTGTAGTCTCTTGAGCTCGTGTGTTTTCCTCTGTTGTAAATGATGATTTTTAATTTTTTTTTTTTTTTTTGAACATAGACTTGAGAACTTAAGCTGATTGTGCTGTTTGCTGTGCATCTCAAGTGTTTCTTCCTTCGAAAGGAGAGCTCACTGCGGTAATGGTGGTGTCCACTCATCTCGTCTGTCTGCATTTTGTGTCCATCTCATTTTTTTATGTAGAACAGTTAATATATACATTTTATGAAAATTATTTTTCTTTTCAATTATGCACCACTGTTCAAAGATTTTATATCCTAACTTTACAAAATTTACAACCTTTGTAATATTCAATGGTTTCTTTTAAAAAGACATTTTATGTAATGTTATTTTTAGTATTCTGTAATTAAAATGATGAAAATTAGAAGGCTTTGCTTTGGTATTTGCTTTGTTTACCACTTGGTTCAATCAGCTTTCATCCAGAAGGGAACACTTCATGCTTGATAATGATATTTAATCACTCAATTGTTCTGAATGAGCAGTTTTTAAATTAAAACGTAATAAAACTGCTGACAAAAAACTCAGTTTTAGGTATAAATATTTTAAATGTAAACAAACACTAATCAACCTGGTCAGACAAAATAAGATTTAAATATTTTTATTACTTTCTGACAGAATAAAATATGATCCCACAATAAACATGTAAATTGAGGCACTTTTTATTTCACATTTTATAGATCATTAGTTTGCTCTATAAATGTTCTTCAAAATGCTTATTTGAAGTGAAGTATCATCAGTGTTTTTGTACTGTAAGAGACACAAATCTCCATTTCAGAAGCTGGAAGCAGTAAATGTAATATAATGCTGAATGTTATCAGTCCATTAATTCAGTTCCATTCTTCCTTATTCCCCACATTTATTTCTTTGGTGTGGTCTCTGTACTATAAACACGTCTCATCTTCTTTTGAAGAGCAGCAGCTTGCGGTCCCATGCTGTGCAGCCAAAACTCTGCACAAGCTCCATACCACAGTGTCTCTCCAGGTGCTCCTTGACATTCTCTGCCATATCCCCGCGAATCTTCAGGGTTTTGAAATGGTCAAAGTCTGAGCGACCCAGCTTCCTCAGCCTCCGGGCTGCAGAGCGATAGCATTTCCAGGGCTGGGCCTCCAGCAGGAGGTGCTGGCTGATGGAGGCCAAGCGAGAGAGCAGCTGCAGCAGACCAGAGTCTCCGTGGTTTAAATGGACCCACATGGTTACAGCCAGGCACAGACTCAGGTGGAAGTGGGAGCAGCCATGCTGGCTGAGGTAATCCTGCAGCTGGTGAGTATCTGTAGTGATGTCTAGAGGGATGAAGGAAATTCTGCTGGGCAGAGGGTTGGTCTGCTGGGCCCGCTGAATGAGGGCCTCGTCCAAGTCAAAGCCCAGGAGATGAACTTGGTTCACATCAGACTGTGGCTTCTGCACAAAGTGCTTGTAAAGGGCGACGGTCAGTTCCTGTCATTTGCAGGGAAAAAGAGCCACCATCAGTATCAGCTTTACAATCTTGTATTCTTCTGTAGCTCTGATGAATGTTTTCACAGTCTGAAGAAAAAATAACCCTGATAGTGTGTTTCATTAATCTGGTCATTAAGGTATACATGTTTCAAATCTAAAATCGCTGAAGTAATTACCCAAAGTTAAAATTTCAAATAAATATTTAAATCCACATCATTAAGATAAATACACAAAAAACACACTTTAGAGGGAGGTGTATCCCACATACCCCTGAATTACATCCCACATCCAGGATCAGTGTGGTCTGATGACCATCACTGAAGCCTAAATCCCGAAGCAGTGTGGCTGGAATTAAACTCAGACGGTTCTCTGGTGGATTAAAGGTGTAATAATTAATAAAGTTGCCATGTGGAGCAGCACCCGGATCATTTAAGTCATCGCTAGAATAATCGCCATTTGTCGAACATGTTGCCATTTTAATGTGCGCCTCCAAAATGCTTCCGGGTGGAAAACGCAGCACACGCTCCGTCGAGTTAGTTCTTAGTTATTTTGGTCTAATCCCAAAGTTTAAAGTTTTATGCGGTTATTACAGTTATTAAAAACACCAAATATAAACATTCAACACGATCAAATACATCAGAATTTTACACCTTCTCAGTAAATTTAAAGGATACGGCAACAACTTGTATGTTTAATAAACGGTGGGACAGTGATGAAGACCTAGCTGCCGAATTTTATTTACTATATAAGCAGCATGACACTATAAAGGTGTAGCTGAGTTATAGGATTAATATATGTATTAGTATGATCAATATTTTTTATGCGCTCCAGGTCGGTAGTTGGCGCTCTGTGCCTTTCCACAGGCGTGTCGGACGAAGAGAATTGTCCCTTGTGGGTTTCCTTACGGTGCGGAAGTAAAGGCCGGTTAGCTAACCTGCTCTGTGTATGTTGACATTGACGATAACAGCGACTGTCTGCGTCTCTTTTTTGTTTTAAAATACAAGGTAAGAAAATATTTCGCTTTGTGTGGGGACGTGACAAATACTTCACATTAAAATACGTGTCCGCTTTCGATTTTTGTACACAAACCGTAGTTAACTTTACCGACTGGTCGCACAGGTTAGCATGTAACTTATTGTAAGTTGAGGTTGACTTTTAGATGTGATACACCTGTTTTCATGTAGCGTTAGTTAGAGAGAATACCCAGCTTTTTTATGATGAGCTGGCTTTAAGTCCTTCACTTTAGTCTACAGCTTTTCAATAATGAAAATCACTATTGGTTTTATATGATTATTATTCGTGTTCTGCAAACAAAAAAATCAGTACATGCGTCGTAGTGTCTGTATAATGTCAAGAAAAATGAAGCGAGAGATGTTTGGTTAGTTTACCAGCTGCATACCAGAAATTAAAATGCTTATTGCCTCTCATGATAAAATACAATCTAATATTACCTGACAGTCTAATTGCTTTGGCACCATTGTCTACAATAGACACCTAAAATGACAGCTATGTTGTGGCTTATACCGCCTTGTATAGTGTTTCACAACCTGCTTTGACTTGCTGTACCTGGTTTCTTCAGGATCCTCATCATGGTGTCTGGAAAGCGCCTTGCTGACATCGGATACCGGACTTTTTCTGCCTCAATGATGCTGCTGACAGTGTACGGAGGGTACCTGTGTGCACTGCGAGGATACCGCTACCTGGAGAGGCAGAAACAGCTGAAACTGGCAGCAGAAAACCAGGATCCTGAAGTCATTAAAGACTGATGTCGGACTGACTGATTCTCCTTTTTGCAAAGATGTGGACTTTTTTTCATTTGTTTGTCTTTTTGTCCATTGCTAAAGCAATGAATGTGTTCGTTGTCAGAATGGTTGCGTGGTTCATTTGGATCCCAATGTACCCTTACAACAAGATGTTTTGTTTATAAAGACTTTACCAAGCAAATTAACAAAGAACATATTATTTGCATTGATGGCCTAGTGTCAAATCTATTGTATTAAACACGCCTTTAACCACACAATGCAGTGAAGTGCAGTGTTTGTAAACAGTACTTCAATGAGAAAGGAAGCTTTCAATAACACAATATATTTAGAAATTCATTTTTCCAAGGCAGGAATACCAGACATTTAGGGTTGTCCTTACACCTGGATTCTTCTATGGGCAGTGACATATATTCAGAAACATTTGGTCTCAGAAGTAAAAAAAAAAAAAAAAAACTAAACTAAAAGAACAAGTCACAAAGTAGCCAAACAATGTGATAGAGTAAATACACAAATCACAAAAGGCAGAAACGCCTACTGTTGCCCTGCTGTCCACACACACACAGCAAGTGCCTTGATTTGAAGTGCTGATAAAACCACAGCTACAACATTAGTTTTTCTACCTGCTGTGACATGTTTGAAAAGTCACAGTTCACCCCAGCAGCGGTTTTCTGCCCTGTGTGATCCAGAGTGAATTAACCATTACAAACAAAAACACTCAAGTTCATCTGACCAATAAAACTGGGAGAGAACACTGAAGCAAAAATCTGCAGGCAAACTCAGCGCAAAAATAAATCCCATCATTTGAAAAATAAGGCCAGGCAAATCATTTGCTTCAACTGATTTCCATGTCATTCACCTTTTACAGATCATCTCTCAAGTTGTGTCGTACACGTCGTTACAGGGCTTTTTTTTTTTTTTTTTAAAGCTGATGTCAGTGTCTGCATATCCATCATCAGTTCACTACGTACAGATCTGTGTACGCTCACTGTCAGTGTAAAGTGTGATAGTAAACCGTGTGTGAATGTGGCCGTGAGCCTTGCACGACAGAGGAATGTCATAAGACAAACAAAGCTCTTGGAGATGAGAGAGGGGGTGAACTGCAGGGGGCTTCTGGGTTCAGGCTCCATGTCACCAGCTGCTGTGGTTTAGTGCCTGAGCTTTGGCAACAGCACAGTGGCCGTTAGTGCCGTTTTCTCCCTTGGGAGAGTGAGAAGTCTTGAGGCCTTCTGTGGGCGGGTCATGCTCTTCTTCTGAGCTGCTCTCAATGTCACTACGAACGTCATTGCACACCTGGTAGACATGAAATGCAGATTTAATAAACAAAAAACAAGCAGAAACTACATAGGTTACAAAACCAAAGATATTAGACAAAAATAGCCTGTATGGCAAGTAACAATCCCTGCTATAAATAAATTACATTAATAATTAATAATGCAAACAAACATTTATGTAAATTCAGAACTCTAAGGTACAAGCGGGTGATTTCTTTTTTCTTTTTGAGTATGTTTGCAGCAGTGAAAAAGTTGTAGGAATTTTAAAAAGTCAAATGGGAACTGTCTTCTCACTGGTAGGGTCCCAGGTGAAAAGCTAAACAAAGCTTAAGCAAAGCTGCATAAACATAAAATACCAGTAGCTTTTATCAGTAGCCTCACATACAGTCTGTGTACAACATCTACTAGGAACACCAAGAGCAGGGTATTTATCATTAATAAATATGATATATGGGAAATAGTTAAATTAGCGCCATACTTTAACGTAAAAATCTAAAGCCTTCTCCTGAGAAACTGCACATCCCTGGTTCACTTCCGCTGAGTGATATTCTGTATCTGGAGCAGGTCCAGTATTTATTTATTTTACATGCTGGTGGGTTCATAGCTACAAAGAATATTTTTAAACTGAACTGTCAGGAGACTAAATGTGACTTTAGCAGTGTGCAGAGCATGCTCATGCTTGTGAGTTCAGCTGTGCTGTGATCAATTTATACCTTAATGACCAAGAGGGGAAATATTTATTAGTGTCCAGAGTCCATCTTTCTTGAAAGCAAATGTTTACTAGGCAATTTATTCAATCTGTTTAGTGTGCATAGAGGTTCAGTGCAAGAATTCAATCAGGAAACACTGTGTAAAATTTGATTAGAAGAGTCGGGATTATTTCTTTTGTGCTTCTATAATCTGAAATACTGTAGTTTTACGGAGCAGGAAAATTCATTCTTTGCTTAATCGATTATAAATGGTTGCAAGGAAATAGTGCTTCATATTAAAAGAGTCGTGTTGGTGCAGCTTCATACTGAAACATTTCAGCGTGCTACTGTTATTCTGTTTGCAATAAGTTCAAACTGCACTGGTTTCCTTTGCTATTCATGCAAATCACCTGTGTTCATCATAACCACAGGGTGGTGTTGTGGGGCAATTTCAGCACAGTCCTGACTAATGAGAAACAGTCGCACATACCTGACATTCATGACACTATTACCACATGACTCATCACTACAACAACCCCTCCTACTGCTGACTGTGTCAGTGGGTCTAATTGTTGCTCTCCTGCCACAGCTGCCCAATTAAATCCACTGAAACCTAACTGGAAACGGATTGGGACAGATTAAACTAAGACGTCTGAAAGGAAGCACAACAGAGAGAGTGAGCAGAAACTTACAGGCAAAAACAGAGAAGGTAAAGTTGTCAAGCAGACAGAGCGAATGGAGAGAAGTGAGAGTAGGGCTCATTGGACAAAGATAGACAGAAAGACAGGATCTCTCGCTCTCATTCCAGAGGGAGAGGAAACAAACAGCGTCTGCAGAGAGATGAGACAGAGTCACGGACAGACTGGAAAAAGTGAAGAGGCAGCAAATGAATAACCAAACTAGCAATGGAGTTGTAATAAACATTCTATGATCACAGACAGATGCCTTGGTAGGACTATTTATTTTGTTTTACTGCTTGCTTGCACGTTTATCCATAAATAATTTACTTTATGTCACTGCAAAAGTCTGGAGGAAATATTTCGGGGTCAACAGATTTGGGATTTTTTGTTAATCTCTGCTTACACAATAGTATTAAAAAGGGTTGAATCATGTGAAACGTTTTTGCTGAAGCTCTAAGAAAAAATAAAAGTACAGCACAGTTCTTTTCAGTGAAATGTAGTGTAGTGAAAGTAACAGGTGTGTGTACCAGAAACAAATATATCCTGTCATGCGGTTATTAGGTTTTATGTTCTGCTTAATGAAAAAACTATTGTTGTTTTGCAGAAAAGCTTGGATGTGCTGAGTGTCACATTTCTTTGCATTTGTTTATGATAAGCTGGTTCACAAATAGTATTCTATTCAGAAATAGTATTCTTTATAGTTTCTGAGAGACTGAAGTCCAAAATTTAAGCATATTTAATTTACTTTCACATAAGACACAAAGCAGCAAATCTTTAAAAACGAGCATCATGATATTTGTCTTTTTTTACATAAAAAATTAATGGAAACTGTAGAAATTATTGCTAAATATTTGTAGTTTAATTTTCTCACAGACCTTGCCGCGGAGGATGGCTTTAACAGCTATACGAGCTATGAGGTAGGACCAGATGATATGCAGCACTTGGAGGACAACCAGTAAAAAGTTGAAAAGCCACCACGACGGAAATGGCCCGACTATGGCCCAGCTCTCAAACATAGTGGAGTTCAAGACCCTGAAAAACAAAGAGATGAATAGATCTATGTGTGAAGATACACATTTACTAAATAGTTTGTGCTCACACATAATTTATCCCAGAAGAAGTTCAGAGTTTGCACTTCCATCATATCATTAAACAGCATTCATCTAATGAAGTACAGACTGTAATTCTGATTTGGACGCAGGTCAATGCCACAGATCTACTGTAATGTTAGGTGAGAGGTTGATGAGGTCATGTCTTCCTTTAAATCGAGCTGAGTGACTGGTGCTTGTCAACAGACCCATGTCCCCCAGCACAGGTATGGATTTCAGTCCAGGTAACTGCACCGCAACATTAGCTTTATCACTCATCCACACTAAGACACTGAATATAGCTGCTCAGGTTACTTTAGGCAGTGATAGCTTCCCTATTGTCTGTCTCTCTAGAGGTTGAGCTTCAACATCCAGGTCTCTGTTGAGGAATAGTTGCTACCTAAACAGCTCCCTGAGCCTAAACATTACTGTAGATCTCAGCAGCGCTCTGGACTCAAAGTGTAATGATGACATGTCACTTGAAATGAGTGCAGTGGAAAAACTTTTTTTTTCCTAAATAAATTTAAATTATGTAAAGTATGATTATGTAATCACTTGTAGATTTCATTTAGAACATTTATTTTGTGCAGTAAAATAAAAGAAGCATTACAAGATGTGCTTAAAGGTTTATGTGCAATATGTAATAACAACTACAAAAAGGATTAAAGTCCATTCTGTTGAGAAATTATACCCATTTAAGCATTTTCTAAAAGATAACATCACTTATATATCTGCATGATTTTGGACACCAAATTGCTCTTTATTAGATCAGAGTAGTTACATTACTCATTCTGAAGCTACAGGTGTCACATAGTACTCACCATACTGGATATATGACAAGTCGGGTGATAAAGAAAACCACACTAAACACAATGAAGAGGGAGTCACAGAGGCGCTGGTACTTAGCATAGTTGGCCATCTTGGCAGCCTGTTGAGGAAGACAACAGAAATAAAACAGAGAGCTTTTGTGAATATTTGTCTCCACACATCTAGCATATCAAACTCCTGAGCTTGTGTTTGGAAGTCAGCCAAGTGGAAGTCACACTACAATCACAATTCATCTCCATTGTTTCAGAAACCAACTGATGTGAACGCTCCTGAACAATACATATCGTAAAAACATACAATATAAAAGCTGAACTTATTAATTCATCAAATAAATACATTACAATTGAATAATATTGGTATTATAAGAGTTAATTATTCTACATAATGATTAATTTTACTTTTGGAACTTTATGTATATTTTGCTCTTAATACTTTTGTATTTTTTACATAAGTAACATTTACAGTGCAGGACTTTTACTTATAACAGTATTTTTTAATATGTGCTATTGTTACTTAAGAAAAAACAAACAAACACACAAACAAAAAAACATCAGTGTACTTCTTCCACCAGTGACCATGTGTAAACTGAAGTGGAGCAAATGTGAGCCAAACATTAAATCCACCTGGCTGATCAGTGTAAATGAATTGTAGTTACACACACTATTGTACTTTCAGGACAGTTCTCAGAGCACCAAAAGACAATATGTCTACCTGACCTCTAACAGGAAGTCTGAAGCATCATGGACACACAGCACTAGGCTCCCTACTCGTGCCATGTTGTTGACATAGGAAAAGCTAATTAGACCGACTGTAGCCAGGTGATGGATGAACATGATCAAGAAGTCCTGCAATTAAAAAGAGAGAGAGAGAAGGTTACCATACTGACACGGAATCATTTGCAATCATTTGCGTATTTTGAGCCACACTAGCTTCACGCCTCTGTAGACGATAATGTTGGTTTCTCCACCAGACAAAAACGTTTCAAACTGTCTTAAAATGTGGTAAAAATGTCAACCTCCTCCTCAGGTACAAGTGTAATCTCTCTGATGATTCCATTATGGTCATCAACATCTACAGTATATGTGCACACCATCAACATTTTAATCTATAACTTAATTTAAATAATATTCCAGTCTGAGATTAAAGTGAATAAATACAGTATATACATATGACGCATAGCAACAGGTTGCCTTAGAAGTTATGAGAAATAATATAATAAAAGAAAAATCAGTAAGGCTGTAAAAAGATGATTAAAACAAACAAATATAACACAAAACAGTATATATTATCTAAGACACTACAATAGACTGAAAGTACCAACTACTCTGGGGGGTGCAAATTTATTAAAAAAATGTTTGGAAGTCGTAACAACAAACAGGATCACCTTTACTCTCAATCATGGGCCAGTTTGTTCAGGTTTGTTAAAAGCATAAAATATGTGATATATGATCTGTTTTTTTGTCTGTCTGGAGCATTTTAAGAACACATTTCCTGTTAGCATCGCCGCCTGAAAAAGAAATATAAAGTTGCATCATGCTGACTCTCATGCCCACATGTCACGTCATTACTAATGCCAAAAATAATTCTCTGTCTGGTAAATGTCATAGAATACAAAGAGATGACAGATTCTACACAAAAATGTCAAAGAACAGTACAACACATACACACTTGGATATGTCAACACCAAATGGGAGAAGGAAGATCACATTTTGTAGCAGCAGGAACAAAACTGCTAATACGTGCTGAATTTCCTCACCATTGTTTCTGAACACAGTGTACACCCTCACATGAATCATAGTAAAAACAAAATAAAATCTGACTCTGTGGCAGCACTGGATTAATACTTGGACACACAGAGAAGATGCAGGTGAAAGATTAACACAACAGATCCACTTAAGACAAACAAGTAATAAGAGTAAAGCTTAAGATAGGACACGTATCTGACAGTCATCCGGGCTTTAAGGTCTGTAGGTTTATTTGGTCATTTTTGCTGGAGGTCAGGCTGACAGCACCTGACTGAGATATTAAATAAATACTACATTTCCAATTGCAAAACCTGAGTTTGTAAAGCCAGTGAATTGCAACATATCTTCACCGAATGCTTCTCACATCGTGTTTAAATCTGACAAATCTGACCATCGTCCTCTGTTAGCCAGTTCAATTCTGAAAATCACCATTACACTGTGGCGTTTTTGCCTGATTGGACAGATATTTTAATGTGCAAATCATTATGTAACTGAGAGCAAAGGTTAAACTGTGAGAAAGGCATTTAACTTCATAAACACGCAACTGCTGAAGCAAACCGCTAAAGCAGGGCTTTCATCTGCCTCATCTGAACATCACATCAATAACGTGAATAAAAATATTCAATTAACTCGGATGTGAAACCAAGTCAGCTGCCTCTCAGCTTATAGCACAACTCCTCGCAGAGTTAAATCAAAACAAGTAGTACTGAGCTACTTTTCCAGCATCACATACCAGACATTTGCTTTTAAAAAACATCTAAAACATTAAAGGCAAATGTCTAGCTACCTCTAGCTCTAAGACACTGCTATTCTGTGGAATTTATGTAATTCTAATAGAGTTAGGCCTTCTCTGTCCTACAATCACATGACAGTGTGTGCCCTCATGCTGCAAACACAAGGCATTCACAGAGTGAGCAGCACCAACTGCGCCTTGCCCCCCCTGTTAAAAACAAAATCATGTGACCCTAAGAAATTAACACAATTGTAAGAGCTTATAACACTTACACGCTAGGCTTAGCAAACATGCAAAATAATTTGTGTGCATACACTGGAAAAAGTTTGCGTAACTGCAAAATGAGGAACAATAGACTTATTAACAAATGCCCATCAGGGAGTGGCTGCTGTGGAGTATCCAGTGTACTCAAACCCAACAGAGACAGAGCCAGCGTTGTTCCTCTCACCTTCCTTTTTATGTCAGTGAACTGGGAGAACATGAGTGACCAATAGAAAGCCAGTTCTGTCACATAGTAGTGGTAAAGACCCGGAGTCATGACCTGAAGAGACAGAAAGGAGAGGCAGGTTCAGAAAAAGTGTTTGCTTTTGGCATATCAAACAGTAATGGGAGTAAAGGGATGTCATGTGACCACCACTGTGTAATAATGTTACAGATCATCACAACACACATCCTGATCCTTTACATAATAAAAACAGGTAGCCATGACCAGAATTATGTGTCGTGTGGGGGTTTAAA
The DNA here is from genome assembly GCA_900302695.1 of Helostoma temminkii. NCBI lineage: Eukaryota > Metazoa > Chordata > Actinopteri > Anabantiformes > Helostomatidae > Helostoma > Helostoma temminkii. Next base: position 174,786 of record OMLM01008727.1, read on the forward strand.
TCTCTGTTTTGAATGACCAGCAGCTCTGATAAAGAATTTATAACTTTGTAAAGCATATTTGAATTTTACAGCTGTAATCTGCACAAATTTGCATGAGTTGGTGTCTCAACAGGCCTGCGTGAGAGTGAAAATATGAAATATGAACTTTATAATCGACTGCTGACCTACTGGTAATGGATTTTTGATACAAATAAAAAAAATGTAATGCTTAACATATTAACAGGGCAAACAGTCTTGATATAAACTTTGACATTTTGCTTGAAAGTTGACAGTTTAGAGAGGCAGGAAGCAAGGGCAGATGGGTATGACATGCAACATACATCCCCCATCATGAATTGAACCTCTGATGCTGTGGTTTTGCAGCACGTACGTGGCTTAACCATTAGGGCACCAGATGCCCCAGATTTTTTTTATTGTGACCAAAATACATACTGAGCAAGATGTTTTATAGCTAAAAAACTTGCCTGTGGTGAATAAACTATAACAGTCACAATGTCTTGTCTGACATTGAATTTAATCATGAAAGAAAGACAATTTCATCATCTGTGGTGTATGCACTGTTACCAAGTTCTTCATGTGGCATTTTAAGAGATGATAATACTAGCAACACATCAGTAACTCAGCAACATTTCTAAGCAACCCTTGAGTACCTGCATGAGTGATAATGTTGCTTTAGCAAAAAGCATCTACATTGATCATTCACAACACAAAATCAACCTGGTGGTTTCTGTGTTGTGGTGAGCACTGCAGCTTCGCAGCTCCATATGCAGCAAGCTGTCAATCATAGCCAACATTAAAACTGCTCCCCCTCTGTCTGGCATAATATTAAGCGGACATAATGTTGTCTGTTGTCTATTTAAGTAGTTTAGTAGAAATAATTTATTTCAGACATTTCACATTAGTCAAAAACTCCAGCACACAGAAGGGATTTCTGGAGCATCTTCATTTAACAATGGTCACTTGCAAATCAGTCAAGATGTTTGTTATGTGATTTGCAACTGACATCTTTTAGTAGAGTATATAATAGATTAATAAGCTGTGCACAGATTGTCATCTGCTGATATGTCATATTTTATAATCTAGCCAGCCAATCAAAAATGAGTGTATTATTAGTCTCAATGTCAGCAATGAAAGGACATCTATGTGATATTACTGGATATCATCGTTTAAACAAGAGCAGGAAGAAGGCAGTGAAGATTAAAACAAAACAAACAATGACAGTGTTTTTGCTGTCACACTGACTTGCATTTTACTCAAGTTCATGGTGGGAGAGGAGATAAGCCAACACAAGTTACTTATCTGCACATGCTTAACTGTGTTTATTAGGTACAAAGTCAAACAATTCAGTGTAACCTCTGATCCAAAAGCCCTGGCGCAAATGATCAGTTCTTGATATTGTTGATATATTTCAGAGGTCACTTTTCAGGCTATAGTATTGTTGTTGTTGTATTGGACATACACATACGCAGACAAAGAGTAGAACTGCATCATACCTGATAGGGGTAACCGTACCAGCAATGCCGTGTATCCCATAACCAAGAGGACTAAAAAGAAAGATGTATTAGTTAAGTGAGCAATCAACAGTGGTATTATGTGTGGAAACACAACCACTGAAAGAAGAAACTATGCCAAAAGTACATTTCCCGTTTTTTATCAGTTTGATCTGTCCATACACTCACCTGCCACAGAAACCGGGTTCCGTAGGTAAATATGCACAAATAAAATGTAAATCTCCACCTGAGGAAAAAAAAGAAGAAATTACAATCCAGGAAATACAAGAGATTTAAGAGGGAAAAACCACGTACAAAAAATAAATATATAGCTAAACAAACACATAAACCAATTGCTAACTATAGGTTTGCATGTGTATAAACTGATCCTAGATACCAGGTCTCTCATGTTAAATTAAAATCCAATTCATGAGAAAAATTGATGGACCAGCCAAAATGTTCTTAATGTGACAACCCCCATTCTAACAAAGTCCCGGAACATACAGAATATTTATACACAGTAATATCACACCTGCATAAATAGACAGCCACTGGGTATTCAAGCCTGCAGAGAGAATAAAGGTGAGCACAACAGACATTAACTTACATGCTCTCGCAGAACTTAGTGTGTGTGCTGGGTTTATCTTGGTTCCTGCGGTGTCTGAACCAACGCTGGACCTTTCGCACCTCCCAGTCCAGCTGTTTGGACATGCCATCCAGATGGCGTGAGTCTGGATTCTGTGCAGAAAGACAAGAAACAACAAACAACTTGAGTTTGTATCAAAGAGTATAACACTTTAGATACACACAGAATCCAGTCCATCAAAAAAATAAATTGTACATTTATGCATTTATACTGTATTTCTGACCTATACATGGCCAACTTAATGAAATATGTAAAGGAGAGAGAAGAGGGATCCAACCTTTGTGATGGATGTAAACACTTTCTCCAGCACTGCATTGGGCTGAGCTCTTCTTCCAACACCTGACTGAATGTGGAGTCTTCGAGCACAGGTGCTGGCAATAAACCTGTGTTAGAGGTCAAAATGTGAGAGATGGAGTGTTATCCGTTGTTTCTATGACCTGCACACTATCTACAAAAGAAAAATGAAAAAACTTCTGAATTTGTTCAACATAGCGTTTAATCAGTGATTAGATAGCAAACTTAACCAGGGAGTCTTCACATATTTATTTTGTGACAACACTGCGATTTGTAGTCTAATGGATACATGTGAATATATTTTAAAGAGGTATCTCTGTTTGAAATTAGGTGCTACAAGAAGTAATATAAAATAAATAATAAAATAAATACATGCTGCAGCATGGGGCTTAATGTTGTAGTCCAGAGCACATCCACACACTATTACATCACATACTGGAGACTGTTCTACAGTTCAGCTACAGCTAACGTTTTAAAAATCAAAATGTCACATACAGCTTCAGGTTCATGTCTGGATGATTTAATGATTTTCAAACTACTTCATCCTCTTTATCAGGCTGTGCCAATAGTGTCGGTATGTATTGCGTGTTTCCTGCATTAAAACAGAGACAGACAGCATAGTTAATGTGCGGCACTAGAGCAGTAATCTAACTATTAGCGATAATGCAAAAGCGTGCTGAAAGGGAGTTGCTCAAAATCCCTAGTGATTATGGGATGTCTTTTTCATTATGGGAACATTATGACCTTGTCCCCTTTACTGTAGCTCTGTTCAGCGTTATGTTGTGTTTAGCTGAGAGAGGGGCTCCGAGGTTACCTTCGACACTTATATAACGTGACTAAAGTATAGTGTTTACATCTGTTTTATTGTCACGCAAAAAATAAAAGTGTTCAGCGTGGCTGCTTCAGAAAGGACAAAATAAACAGAAACTAACAAACATTCCTGTGGTCTTAACCTGTCAAATCTGCAGTGAATGTTGCATAACAAATATGCATGTCTCCACGAAAAGTAGGTAAAAAATGCAGCTCCAGTAAAGCTGAGCTGACAGATAGTAGGTGATTTTTCAAACAGGTTAATCTGTTTCAGACCACAGACAGTATATAAAGTGTATGTAGCGATGTAGCGTGGTCCAGATTTCTATGTTTTAGGTTTGAAAGCAGGACTTTCAAAATAAGAAATTTTGTGATGCCTTCACCCTGCAACATCAGAATGATTGCTTACCAAAAACATTGAACATTGAAATAATCCTGTAGATATTTACAATAAAAATCACCAAACCTCTATCTAAGCTTAATTTTTCCCAAAAAATTCAGCCCACTAAACTTTTTTGCCAGTAGCAGAGTGGTGCTTTTTGGCATACAGCAATGTGTTATGGGAGAGCAGGGTCCTTCCTCTGTGGTGTCCTGCCATGGACAGCACACTCCATGCAAACATGATGTGAGTATGATAAACTTGTTAACAGAGATGTTAACCACATTTCTTTCTACATCACTGATTTTGAGTTGTAATATTAGCTGAACACTCACTTCTATGGAGAACATCCCCAGTACTAAATCACTTCTATTTATAGACAGGTGGTCTAACTGTGGACCAATGCATATATAAAACACTTACAAATACTCTGTGACCCTTTTCTAGCTTCATGAAAATCAGCAGTTTGCAATCATAAGGCTTCTGAGATCTCTGAATGTCAAAATGTTGCCAGTTTAAGTCAAATAATGTAAAGAATCCAGCATGTGGAGACTCAACTTTTATCTTTACTGAATAAACCATGTTGAGCCTGAGCTAAATATATCAAAGAATGTATATACAATAACAATAGAAGATATAAGAAAATGTAGAAAAGGGGTCACTTGTGTATGTGAGTAAGTGTGAGACTGTTATACTTGTGTATACTTGTGTTTTTGGAATAACTCTGGTAACATCAAACGTCCCACAGATGAAGAAAGACTCGTGATACAAGTCTTACCTAAAGCTCCTCTAAGTTGCACAACCTGATAAGATCAGGTTTTTCAAGTATTGGTTCAGGAGTACTAAACCGTTGCAGAATTCTGTATGTAATATAACCTCATTTGTCTCAGCAGTGAACAAGAAGGGAGTTCCTGCTGCGAGCCTTGCCACAAAATAGCCTGAGCTACAGTGTTATTGTGAGAGCAACGTAGAAAAAATTTAATATATTTTTTGCAAATTTGTCACACTTGATTCAGATCTTCAAACTAAATTTAATATTACATAAAGATAACCTTAGTAACTGCAACATGCCCTTTTGAAATGATGATTTTATTTATTTATAATGGAAAAAAGTTTAAACCTGCCAGGCCCTTAGTGAAAAAATACTTGCTACCCCTTTTGGGACTTTGGGACTCTAGTGAACCATGGTGATAGCCGTTATCTACAAATTTAGAAAACAGGGAACAGTGGCGACCAAAATTACTCTAAGAGCACAACGACAATCCAGGAGGTTATAAAAGAACCCAGAACAACATCTGAAGAACTGCAGGACTCGCTTGCCCCAGTTAAGGTCAGTGTTCATGATTTAACAACAAGACAGAGACTGGACAATGGCTTGTCGCACATGCGCCAAAAAACATCTCAATTATCCAACAGATATTCTGTGGACTGATGGGAAAAAGTTTTTTTTGGAAAGTGTGCATTCTGTTACATTTGGCATAAAAGTAACACATAATTTCATAAAAAGAACATCATATCAACAGTCAAACGTGGTGGTAGTGTGATGGTCTGGGCTGCTTTGTAGCTTTAGGACATGGACGACTTGCTGTATTCATGGAACCATGAATTCTGTGTGGCATCATAAAATCCTGAATGAGAATGTCTGGCCAGTTTGTGACCTCAAGCTTAAGCTCAAAACTGTTTTTTTCATTAATAAATAAAATCATCCTTTAAAAACTGCATTTTGTATTTACTCAGGTTATATTTGTGTAATCTACTTAAGTACAAAAATATTTATAAAGAGTGAAGCCAACATGCAGTGAAACTGGTCAACTAAAAGCTCACTGGTGATAAAGTGCTCAATGTGAGGCAGCTTGTAAACCTAATTCACACTGAACTGACTCAGTGGCTGGGGTATTAAGTGGCTGCATTCACTCTCTAACAATCCCTTTTTTAAGTTGTTAAAAGACGAGCTGATGTGACACAGATATAGACAACCAGTCTAGGTTCTCTTGCAAGCACAGGCCTTTTGAATTCATGGCAAACAGGAGGATGAATCGACACAAACATCCCACACAAGCCTGAGCCTGCAGTGTTAATTGGCGGACAGCAGCAACAGGAGGGGAAAAAGCAAGAGACGTAAGCTAATCTATTTATGTCAAATGTCAGAACATCCCTGTTCCTCATCAGAACCTGAACACTTGAATATACACAAAGCCTGTTACCAAGACACAGGCTGAGCGCAGTCTATTACATGGATGCTAACAGCCCCATCGACAGACTAAATCCAACCATGACACTGGGTAAAACTTCCAGTGTCAGGGCCTAGGCTGAGGAACAAGCTTCGTTCTATTCATAGCACAGTACTGGATGTAATTGTGGCCTTCAGTGGACTTGTGGACTTACAGCATGTCTCAAAACAGATTTGACAGTTAAGAAATTAAACCTTCAAGGACAGACAGCGCTTACGTAACACTATATGGGCAATAAACAGAACACCGTACAAAAAGCAGGGTTAACGGTCACGACAAGGCGTGTCACATTAACATTGTGTTTACAGTATCTACCCTCACATCCTTTTGTGTTTTGACACAGAGGCTACCCAGTAGTTCTGATAAACATCAAAACAGGCCAGTAACAGAAAACAAGACAAGCATTTCACATTTGTAGTTTTGACACAGTTCAACTCCTGACATGGCTTACAATGGCAAAGACAAAAGAACACGTAAAATGGTCTGAATGCTGAGATCTACAAAGTCACTGCCAACAGCAAAGCAATGATTATGATCAGACAAGAAGAAACTGGTCTAGAAGAGGGAGGGGGGCTGATTGGGCTGAGGACAGCTGTTGCATTACTCAGAGAAAGGAAGTGCCTGCAGGTGAAAGAGGAATCTTGCAGCTACACTTTATGATTACACATAAAAATGCTGCTTTTGAGGATAACGGTAAAAACTTGAAAACAGCAGCAAAGGCTGGGGGGTTGCCAGTGTTAAGAAAAAAAGATCAAATGTTACTCTCAAGTGTCAGGTGTCCCTGCAACCCCTCGCTCTGACTGATAAACTAAATTATCTTATCTTTAGGGCACGTTATCTCATATTGAAGTTAAAGTTGTTGTGATAAAACAGAATGACAAGATACAAAAAGAGCAAAGCTAGAACTGCCGTAGAAAAGGCAAAGATTTCTGAAAAAGTCTTTGATGCTGAAAAAAGCAGAAGCACCGAAACAACTGAAATTGAAGGATCAGTTTTAAAAAAACTCCTAAAAGACACTATAATGGTTAAAGGTCTAAAAATTTCTGGTTCTGTCAGCAGATTAAATCAAATGTGTAACAGTGGATGTTGTTGGAGTTGGGAGAAGATAAAAACCCAAGACATAAAAGTGTTTCAGTTCTAGTTGGAACTGTCAAAGTTTAAGAGTTAAAAGGAGAAATTTAAATACAGCTGAAATGTTGGATAACACGGAAACACTGAATGAAGACTGTCTTTCAAGAAAAAAGTAGCTGAAATTTCCATTGACGTTAGTTAAAGTGTCACAGTAAATGTAACCACTGGATAATAAATTGGTTTTGGTTGGTTTTTAACTCTTTTGCTATTTACAATTGGGTTGGTTTTAAATGTTTGATCAGGTACAAATGTGTCAAACTTAGATGCACCACGGAAGCACACTACCAAAGTAGGGTTGTGTATTACAACCCAATTTCCCAAAAAGTTGGGACTCTATTCACGATAGATAATAGAAAACATATCAAATGTTTAAACTGAAATGTGCCACTTTAAGAGAAAAAAAGGTAATTTTGAAGTTGATGGCATCAACGCTTTATTAAAAAAGTTAGGTCAAAGGTAACAAAAAGCTGAAACCGAAATTGTACTAACGAGGAAGAGCTGGAAGAACATTTTGCAACTAACTAGGTTAATTGGAAACATTATATTATTAATATTATTATTATTATTAGCAACGGCAGCCGTCTTCTCTGGGCCAAAGCTCATTTAAAATTGTCAGAATGGAAACCACTGGAAACCATGTGCGCGACATCCTCCGGACTAAACCTGTCAGGTTGTTATTGAAGCTTAGTTCAAAAGGCTGCATCTCTGATGGGGGTGTATTAGTGCCTATGTAATGGACAGTTTGAACATATGGAAAGGGAACCTCCATCCAGATTCCGTTTTTTCAAAAGGCCTTGCATATTTCAGCAGGACAATGTTAAACCACATACTTCATCTATGACAATAACATGGCTTTGTAGTAAAATCCAGAGTCCAGGTGCTGAGCTGCCCTGCCTGCAGTTCACCAACTGAAATTTTTTGGTTTATCTTGAAAGGCAAAATATGACCAAGAAGATCCAGGACTGTTGAGCAGTTGGAAGAATGGGACAATATCCCTCAACTAAAATAAGTAAAAAGATTTACAAGGAGAGGAGATGTTACAGTATGGAAAACATGGCTCTGTCATCAATTTCAAAAATATATAAATAATATTTTTTTTCTTAAAATAGTACATTTTCCTTTTCTGTTGTAAATAAAATAAGGGTTTGAGGTTGACAATTCACTGCATTCTGTTTTTATGTTAATTTTACAGCAACATCCCAACATTTTTGGAATTGGGGTTGTAATGTTGGAGCTACAAGGTGTGAAAATTGTTTAGCTTCAACACCTTTTTTGTTTTAGTTTATAGTGTGCAGTGTTTTAAGTTACCATAAACAGACATAATAAATATTGCCGCAGAACTGGAACTGTGGTTGTAAAGGACCTAATGGGAACATGGAGGCATAAGGGATCATATTCAGAGGGCAATACATCATACACACATCTAACAACAATTCAATATTTAAAAACATAAATGACGGATGAATGACAAATAACAACAAGGAGAATTAGTCGACTAATCTAAACCAGTTTGTGGCAGGATGCGTGCAAGAATACCTCCGTCAAAACTCATCAATGGATGTTTATGTGATCATCTTACTGCAGCAGTTTGCATGTGTAGTTTAAATGTGTGCGTGTTAAACAGCACAGGCTGTGTTTAGGTTATGCAGAAAGGGCAGTAGAAATTACAGCTGCGGTCTGATGTTTTTCTCTGATAAATAAATGAATGAGCCAGCAAGACAGCTGAGGTGTTTCACAGTGGCACAGAGTAAACGCTCTCTGATAACATCATCCTGGATCGTGTTGGGCTCAGTCCTCACTCGAGGGCGACCTCACGTAAGACAGGGACAGACAGTCAACTTTGGCACCTGAGACAGGTGATCGCTGCGGTAGGCATCTTATCAAATTCCTCAGCAATTTCCTGTGGACAACTCTAATATCAGACTGTTCCGCATTTACAGCCACTTGACCGTGTTTAAATTAAACACTGCTGACCAAGCTTTAAGCTGGCACTGTAGATGTCAAGCCAGAACCTGTCAGAACAGTTCCTACTTAGTTCTGATCTACAGGAATATTTTATACTACACAAGCTAACTTCACCTACTGACAAACACCTTTACCTGTGTGTCTCTGTATACAGTTACTACTAATGCCATGTGTTAATGAAACCTCTTAAATTACAGCTGAAAATCTACACTTCTTAATTGTTTATTTCAGATCCATTGTGGTGATGTTTAAAGGCAAAATCATAAAAAATATGTCACTGCCCAAATTCTTCTGGACCTACCTGTATGGTGTAAAATGATTGAGGTATCATCCCTGGCACATGCTTGTGTTTATTGTCAGAAACTAACGATGGTGTTTGATTAAAGATTACACACTCGGCTATTGGTGACTCATGGCCTCTTTCTAATTATGTGAACCTTGCTCAAATACCCTTTTATAGTGAAGCGGTCGGCTAACAATAGAAACGCCACGATAAGTCACCGGCATCACCTGTCTTGTGTTATATGCTATAACAGAATGCATCATGGGCAATTACAAATGCAGTTGGTATATACCTTGCCAAGATGAAATGGAAGTCTGTGTCATTAAACACCAAACACTGTCTATTTGTTTTAGGCATCTATAGCACACTTGTACGTATTATCAAACAATTAATGAAATTAAGCGAGATAGCCATCTTATTTATTTTTATAATCACTGTATCAATAGGCTCATGATATATCAAATTTGTTATTAAACACCTTAATAGTTAAAACGTCCAGGTGAGAATGATTGATTCACTAATGAATCAAATATCCAACAAACATTATTTATTATATCGATGTAAAATCGGGTAAATATAATAAAATAATTAAGGTCTGTGGCCTCATGAACATTTAGAGGACAAGGATTTCTATGCATGTCATTTTCACTTTATCTTCACTTTTCTTTGTTTTTCCATGTCATATCACTGCTAATTTATCCAACTACCACTGGCTTCAAAAACGTATGGCAAGTTAAAGAACGGAAATGTTATGCAATTAACCCAATAAAAGGGGAATTCCCAGTGTTATAATTACATCCAAAAACAATGAAGTGGTACGTCTGTCTGTACAGGCTGCCTCTGGCACCAGTCTCATCAGCTTCTGTACTGAAGAGCATAATGGAGACTTTCATTACAGGTTGTTTAGGATTTACAAACTGGAAACAGACCATGAAAAAGTCACAACCTTCCTCAAAAACGCATCAACCAATCATACTGAACTGAAACTTTGAATAAGATTATGTTGACATCAGTGAAACCACCATATAAGGACATTCACTAGACTAAAATTCAGTCAATGAATGAATGAGTGATTGTGGGTTTTCTGTTGCCACTCTCAGATAGAGTTTCAAAATACTGATAACTAGCTAAATAAAAACCTTTTCTCTAAATCGCGGGCTTCTTTCACGCTGGCAGTGGTTTTGTTGAATCTAATGGGTTTATTTTATTTAATCTTTACAACTCCCATCAGCCATCTCTTCTCCAGACTAAGGGTCACACAAAGGACCAAACCTTCTTCACAGGAATCAGGCGGGACAACCACCCCATCCACAGTGTGACACCAGACTCACACCCTCTGCGTTACTCAACCCTACCCTGAAATTGGCTAATACGCAATCCAACCATTTTCTTTCTTATCGGTATCACTGACCTGGCCTTATCTTTATTTGAGGAAGCAAATCAGTTTATTAAAAATAACTTCATAACATCTCAACTATGCAGCCATTCCAACCAATGACAAAACCCGCTGCTCTGGTTTGCCTCCAGGACATATCCACTCTTTCTGAACAAGTCTCTAAAGGCCTGCGGCAGCCTGATATCCCAGTGTGCCACAAGCTGCTGTGTGTATGTAGGTGCTGTTGATTGATGCCTTTTTCTTTTATTATCCTCTCGACTTTTGTTGCCTGAGCCAAATCACAGATTAACCTTTACACAAAGCCGGAAGGATATCCCGATCACACAGCCCATACAACAACATGTGGCAGTTTCTCAGAAGTAGCAGGGCAGAAGCATCACACTCCTGCATGCATGTATGCATCAGTGAAGGACAACTAAAGACACACAAACACACAAACACAAACAAACAGACATTACCAGAAAGCACATGGAGTTAGTTCATGAAAATGGTTTTAGGAAGTGGAGCCCGTAGATTTAACACTGCTGCCTTCACTGGAAGTTGTCCCTCACAGAGGATGCTTACTGGCGATGTCGAGCACACGTTTGCGTTCAAAGATCACAGAGAAGTAAAATAGAAGCACAGCAGCTTTTGCAGAACCACTGACAATGAGGAAACGGTGGTAAAAGTTTGGTAAACCCGGAGTTAGCACACAGTTAAAGACACTGGTCCTCCCACAGCTAGCGTGCCGCTCTTACGAAAACAAAAGCGCCAGTCTAAAGTAGTTTTAGACAATATTTCCTCACTTAGAGGTAAACCTCCGACATGAGCGACAAATACGAACCTCTCGAAGAGTATCCTGACGGCGAAAATCCCCATAGCAAGCGGCAAGGCAGCAAACAAGTGTCCAGCTTTGGGATACTCCACCCCGGGCGCTGGGTCTGCCAGATCCGCCCAGGTTACGTTGTGTGGCAGCCAGAACCTCTCGTTCCAAAACCAGGCTGAAAGAGAGGCCATGTTTCACTGAGCTCCGGTCACCGGACGTTCAGAAAAATGGCTTTTATCCGAAGCTAAGAGCGTGTGAAACTTGTTTAGCGCCTCTCCTGCCCCTGTGCCCACTTGAATGATGACTTGCTTCACCCAGCTTTGCCGCACCGCTGTCAAGGCAACCGCAGGAGGAGGCGCACTTTCGGCTGGGATTTTCAAAATAAACTGCAGTTGTCGTTTGGTCTTGTTTCTAGAAGTTTTCGAATACGACTAAAGTCCAGTAGTGAGGTACTTTAACTTTACTGGAGTACTTCTTTACGTTACTTCATTTTAATTAAACTACTAAAGACCGAAGAGTTTTTACTCTACTACAATTATTTGACAGCTTTAGTTATTGAGCAGTGTCAAAATAAAATCAATTAATAAACGATAGTAGAATAACCGCCTGCTGTTCTTTAATTACCAAAAATGTTTCTTTGCCATAATTAAATGTGTATTCGCAGTTTTTAGCTCAAATGATTTTACAATAAATATAAAATATTGAAAAATACTCTCACTTTTGTGTATCCTCAAACTTTTGATTTTGTGTGATTTTGTGCAGTTACTAATTAGAGGGTATTTTAGAAACAATAAATAAGATGCGATTCAAAGACGTTTTTGAAGTAATTTCTCACTGAATATTTACATATACATTACAATACATACAATACAATGTATACATTAATTATATTTAGTTACTAAATTACTAATTACTAAAGTTTTTCAATTTCCACAGAAATGTGTGAGGCTCACACATGTTATCAAATTAATCTGTTCAAAATAAGCATTTTTATTTTTTGGTACCAGAAATTTTGAAATCTTTTTTTTTCTTTCTCATAAAGTACTTTGGAAGACACACTTAATTATACTTATAGTGGAGTAAATAAATTATTTTGTATATTAGTGATAAAAAAATGTTCAGCATAAGAAATACAAAATATTTATTAAGACAGAAAATAACATCAATAAATAAAAAGTAAATAGTAAAATATAAGAAAACATAATTGAATTAAATTAATTAAACACATTTCTAACTTATTTTTAAGTGAGTCTAATAATCATGACGTTCTGTGCACCCTGGGGGCACCTGGGAATCCATTTAGCTTTTTTCCTATTTAACAAATGTGTGTTTTATTAGAGTTGGGTGATTTGTTTTTACTGCTTGACTTGACTTGAGAACAACTTGGACATAAGCCAATAAAAACTTAATGGGTGTTGTTTTTTTCCTTGCGGTCAATTGTAGTTTTTAATTTCAAAAGCAAAACGCCTCAGCTTCCTGTATTCTATTCACTACACTCGCTAACTTGACACACCTTTGCCGCGCTGAGATGTGGACTGGATTGAGGAAGTAAATCCAGTTCCTCCTCCTTCGCTGAAGGGGCTGGTTACAATGAATGCTTGACATCCACCTCACTGCTATGTCTAAGTTAGAGGCAGAATATAGCCGAGTACTTTAACATTTGAGTTGTGGCTTTATAAATTGTGAAATTTAAACATATTTCGCTGAATAATAGCTTAAAAAGTCATTTCAAAGAGTGCTGTGTTACAAAAGGTCTAAAAAGCAGATGGTGAGTGATGCGCTTGTCATTGATGTGATGGCACACTCAAGCGGTCACTAGGTGTATTACAAATATAAACAGTCAACTATTCATATTATGTAACATCTTGACCTTTTCAATTGGAGCATATTTTATGTTTGTACACACACATCAACTGAAAACTGTGTTGTTGTGTTTTTTTTCCATTTAAAAATCTGCAGACTTTAAGTTGCACCCAAAACCCCTTAAATATGACGCATCGTGATATGGATGGAAGCACAATGGAGTAGTATTTCATATAAAAGGGCATCCTTCCATCTGTATAGGGATGAGGCAGCTGCACAGGCTATTTATAGATGGACATTTGCCCCTTTGGAGAGTGTTATTATTAGAAATCTCATAGGGCAGTCGGCTCAATAACTATGTGAGACGCTTCAGCGAGGGACTCCAATCAGTGGCGAATGATGTAACTTCATGGTCCAGCACATATCTGAGGAAATTCACCGATAAACATAAAAAAATAAACATTTGTGTGATCAAAAGACATGCATGGACGGGGATTTCTGAACTATGGCACTGACTGAGAACAATATGCACAAGGAAATTCTTCACTCTTGTTTATAGAGAATGTGCATTGATGGGATACGCTGGCTGTGAATGAGGGCACACTGGATTATCAGATGAACACAGATATTTGTGAATGAATGAATAGAAATAAAAAATATATATATAACCTTGCTGAACTAATTAGCACCACTGATCAATTCAGAACAACACGACCATCATTTATGTGACTGAGGCAGCTGGACATGAACTTAAAGAAAGGTTGAAGTAGACGCTGGAGAAAATGGTAAAGGTGAAGCGTTTAGAGTGGCAGTCTGACTGAGTTCAGGTCATGTTACACCGAGGCTGCTGCAGAACGTGTCTAGGAAACATACAGTACAAGCGAAGTTAAAAGTAATAAAAGCCAAAAGCCTAAATACATGAATACAGACAAAAAACGTAAACAAGTTAAATAATTTATTCAAAAAATAAATCTTAAGTCGTCTGTTATGTTTTGAGATGTCCAGAATAAGTTGTGTGTTCATTGCTTTAACACACCCCAATGAAAAGCCACAATGAAAGACATTTTTACCAAAGAAATAATATAGCAATTCAATTCATATACTGTAAGGAAAAGTAATTCAAATTCTTCACATTTTTAGGACTTGGCAACAGAAGTTATGCTTCTATCAGTAATGCACTTACAGCAGCTCTCGGAGATGGAGGGCAACTCCATTTGTTTTCTTTTGTTCAAGAATAAAACAATAAAGTAGTCAGGATTAGGCAAAAACTTCAATTAACCCATGTTTGCTATAAAATCCTTAGTTAATGTTAGTGTAAAAGTCCTGTCCCAAGTTCCAGCCCCTCATCGGTCCTTGTGTCAGTCGTTCACATGTGCTCTGGGTGGTTCTGCAAACACTTGATGAACTCTGTGACTGGGTGGCCGTTGAAGCAGATCTGGTAGACGGCAGTGAAAAGAGGAAACCTAGAGAGGCGAATGATTTTCAATAATCAATAATATAGATTCAATAATGAATATGTTACATCTTGTTTGTGTAATTCCTTCCAAAATCTACAAATAAGTTAAGCATTCTTGGGAGAGAAGTGAGGGTCACAATCTTCTTAAGTGAATTTGCCAAAATTCCTTTAAATACACTGTACATATTTGCATAATGTGCAAATACAGTAGTAGAACTCAATGTTCTCAGCAAAACTCTGATATATATATAAGTGTTGTCCAGACGATCCATTATGATAAAGATCCTATTAATAAGATGTGAGGCAAACTTACTTTTCCACCATGTTTTTCTGTTTCAACACTTGGTGGACTTCAGTTGCAGTCGCTGGACCTTGAAGCTTCTGACCGTTCAGCAGCTCATTTTCCAACTGCTCAATACTCTGGGCAGAGAGATGCTTATTGTTATGGCTTTGTTATTATGGTTTTGAAAAAAAGGTTAGTGACAGAGACGGTTCAAGAGAGACACGATGTGAGACAAAAGCTGTTCATTACTTTGCCTGTTTTGGCAAAAGCTTCCCCAATCTTGCGGTTGCGTCCACCATAGCAGGTTGTGATAAGGTCAGCAATCCCGCAGCTCTCCAGGAAGGTGGCAGGGGAGACGGGGCAGTTTGTGCAGAAGACCTTGGCGAAGGCAATCATCTCCATCAGGCCGAGACGAATCACCGCCGCTTTGGTGTTGTCGCCGAACCCCAGGCCATCACAGAAACCAGCACCTACTGCTACAATGTTCTGTAGTAACAATAAAGAGGAAATGCTGCTGGTATTGTATTGAACATTTGACGTATTAGGTTAGTTTCAAAGCATGTGAGATTTATGTCTTTACTGCTTTTGACGCATGCACACATCCTGTTCAATATCGTTTATACAAAAGAAATTTTTCATAAACAAAAGGACAACTTTCCCACACTAATGATATGAATGATCACACTGAATTTAGAGTGAAATGTTATTAGATGCTACAAATATTAGACTGCTTCTCTCTAAGCAGATATAACATTGTAATACACAACAGTGCCTGGATGATTGTGAAAACCAAGGAGCTGATTCCTGAAGCTTTTCAGTGGAAGACAAAATCTGACCTTGAGAGCTCCACAGATCTCCACAACATCAGACTCTTCCACCACAGTCACACGGAAGTTGGTAGTCTGCATGAGCTCCTTCAGCACAGGCCCGATTGTTTTGTCTTTGCACCCTGAGTCCAAATGTAGCAAAAACATCATTATCTTTTGTACAGCAATCCATACTTACCAGACTAAATAAATAAAACCACACTGTTCTTTAAAAACTATTCAAGTAACTTTGCCTAAAAGCCAAAAATCTATAGTTATAGGTCACACAAACTGAAAACAGATAAAATTGTTATTTACAGATTTATCGGTCTGAATTTCAAGCCCTGTATTCAGTTACATTATATGTCTCTGCACGCCTTTAAATCAAACCACCCAAATGGGTAATTTGCTATTGTTTGTATCTTATTCAGGGACTATAATCTATACCGATGGTTGTTTCACAGAACTTCTCGGCAGCGACCTCGTTGGCGATGTTTGCCCCCATGAGGACCGTCATGGCGATGCCCAGTTTCCCTCGAATAACCTCTGAGATCAGCTTCAAACCGTCTGGACCTGCATCAACACCCTACAGAGACAGACAACCACAAAAGTCACAAAAATATATTGAGAGCATACGTCCTATGACACTACGGATTTTATTACGGTGCTAATACAAAGCATTGTGACAAGGAGTGCATTAACCTTGATGAGCGACATTCCCACAGCATCCTTCTTGATGTGGTCTTTGATGGTGTCGCACACTTTCAAAATAAATTGGTGAGGCACCACAAAGATCAGGATGTCTGCTCCTTTCACAGACTCAGCCAAGTCTGGAACAGCCAACTGAGGAACAGGAAGAAATCAAAATAAGACTTTCATCATATGGAAACCAAACCAAACCAAATGTATCTAAAATTTGCCACATCTCTATATTAAATCTTTGCATGGACATTTGTGTTTTTTTTTTCATGCATGGACTTCAGTATCCTTAGTGCTTACCACATTGGGAGGCAGCTTGTGACCAGGCAGATATTTAACATTTTCATGGTCTGTGTTGATGATTTCTGACAGTTTACGGTTGTTCACCGTCTCCTCGAACACCCACATGTTCACTGTG
The DNA here is from genome assembly GCA_900302695.1 of Helostoma temminkii. Lineage (NCBI taxonomy): Eukaryota > Metazoa > Chordata > Actinopteri > Anabantiformes > Helostomatidae > Helostoma > Helostoma temminkii. The sequence continues at coordinate 191,681 of OMLM01008727.1, forward strand.
GTGTCAAACTTGTCATGCTTGGCTGCGTTGGCACCCACAATTTTGGCAATGGCAGAGCCCCTGGTGACACAGAGACACAGAGGCATCATTGTGGCGTCAGGGCAGGAGGTGGTTAAATGTATTGGTGGATGATTATGGTGTTATACATGAATTATACATACATTTGGATGGAGTGCATACTGGGCTTTGGTAAGTCTGTAAGGTCTGATGTGATGTCACAGTGTTTTTTTATTTTAAAAGCTGACACATGGTGTCTTATATAATATATCTAATGTTTGCTGATTCTGGACTTTTACTTTTCACTTCTTATTTTTACATAAACATTTCACAGCATCAGCTGTTTCTGATATTAAAGACGTTGTACATTCACCATCACTGCATCAATAGCACAAAACACATTTTTTCTATATAAAACATATTTTACATGAATAGCTACATTGTTATGGTTAATGTCATTACTAATTTTAATGTGTAATGTATCTCTCAGCTTCCCCATTAGAGACCAGCAACACAACACTGGTTTGGAATGTGGAGAAATGAATACTAGACATTTATTTTATCTTTGCTTGATCACTGTACTGTAATTCAAGAACAGGTTATTTAATATCCATATAAAACTGGGGGGAGTTATGGAAATACCCAACTAGGAATTAAACTATGAATAAATTGGGCTTTTGCTAACGCATATTAGTCACATTAATACTACATAGTACATTTATTAAATAATTGTACTAACACACTATATGAATATGTACTTTTTTAGTAGAAAGGTGTACTTTTTGCTCACCTATACAGCTATACTAATTACTTTTTGGTTTGCACATATCATGATCAGTGTATAAAATATGATGCACTGTTAAATATTATATTACCCAATTGTATATAAATTAGTTAAAATCATCCACATACATCTGCAGCATCATAATGCTGCTTTCATGCTAAAGCATAATTATCAGTCAAAACAACCAACATAGTCTAACAGGTGATGTTGCATTTGTTTCCAAAGTTTATGCTTTGATTTATTAATCGCTATTACTTCTTACTTGTAATGTATTTTACAGTGTGTTGCTACTTTTAAGTTCACTGAAGTTTCTGAATACTTCTCCCACTGCTGACTAATCAAAATGTCACGTTGGTTGAGGGGCATCAACAGCACATAAAGGCTGATCCAGCACAAATGTCGCTGAATAATAAAAGACAGGAGCTGCTTGTTTTGAACAGATTTAGCGTTGAGGTTTAAAATGTCAGTCAGTCTCTGAAGACCTCCTGCAGACACAAAGCAAAACCCAGACTGCAGCCTTGCAAAACTGCAGGCGAGTTTATGAACTTTATGAATGATTTAAGAAAAGCTAAATTTGCCTTGTGGCCTCCAAGTTCACAAAGTTTTGGAGAGTATTCGCAAAAGTCTTTAACTGCGTGTGAAATCTTACCCAGAGAACACAAATACCGATGAGGTGACTGTGAACTTACGGTTGCGCACCACTGACAGATCCTCTATTTAAATGCTGAAAAAGACCATTAAGCGCCATAAATATAGTTCAGTCACATCTTAGCTCCACTCACCAGTTACCAGATCCAATCACACAGACTTTCTTCGGCGCCATCACGTGTTTCACCTCCCAGACGGAGCTGCTGCCGGTACGAAGACAAACTGCAGCCGAGAGAAAGTGTATTTATACCAGACCCAGACTCGGACACTCCCTCTAATGATAGTTGGTCTGCTCTGTCGCCTCTCAGGGACAAACACGGTCCTTCTAAGGGCCAATTAAATCCATACTTTACACATCAACACATTTTGATTTCTCTAAAGTTTCTTGTACGAAGATATATTTTTTACAAAAGTAATGTAAGCATTGTAGAGAACAACTAGAGAACAATAAATGTAATTAATAGATATCAAAAGGTCAGAAAGGAAATAATCGTTTGCACTTTATAAAAATATGTGCTGATCCGTCAGAGCGTTTGTACACCGGAAATAATCATATGGTGAAGTGCTCGATAGAAAATCATGTGGTGGTACTTTTTTTTCTTAACTCACCTACTGAACTGTGAAAAACAGTGGAAATTATGTACATTTACTCAAGTACTGATTTTAATAACGTTTATGAGATTTTTTTTACTTATTTCTTTTTTAAGCTTTAAGCCCATTTCAGAAGGACACGTTGTAGTTTTCACTCATCTTCAGAGATCAGAACTTATATTACGATCTTACATAAGTTAATAAAACTTACTTGTCCATTATGGGTCACTTGGCACATTTCAGATGTTAGCAGTTCCACCAAAGAAAAAAATTAACTTTGTTTCAGTGTGAATGACCAAAAATAGAAAAGAAAAAAAAAAACACCTGAAAATCAGCACATATTTTCAGCAGCATTTTCTTGTTTTTGGCCAGTGAATTATCTCATGATCCCTCAGATGTATTCAAAGATGATAAAAAGGGTTCTGTCCCTAGGTTGGAAACCACTCAAGTAGACCAAGCACGTATAAACCAATTAAACAGGGCTACCATCTTGTTCAGCAGTGAATTTGTCAGAGGCTTTAAGTGTTTTATGACATTTCTCAAGGGCAGAAGATAACTACCAGAAAAAGATTAAATTAAAATAACACTTGAAATGTAACTCTACAGAAAACGGAAGCAGTTTTTCCATCTTGCAGGGGTTAAAAACATGAACAGAAACTCCAGGTATATTTTACATATCCTTTATTATAACATAAGAACATACAGAAAAATAGGTTTGGTCCATGAAAAAGTCAGCAAACACTACAACCCCCCTCCCACTGTTCCCACCATTCGTTTCAAATCACATACCGACCCAAACCCACATTAGTGTATTCTTGGAATTTATTAATGAAATGCAAACACTCATCTTTACCTGCAAAAGGAAAACAACCATTAAACTCACAAGGTGTCAGTCTTCAGCCAGTGTACGAAGAAGCTACGACTTTAAATCCACTCGGCTACGTGAGAACGAGTTTGTTCAAGTGTTTATGGCTTCTCTTAATTAAAACCCACGAAACTAAAAGCAGAAGGTTTAGCTCTTCCCAGCTTGTAGAGCAACATGAATGCTGTGTACATCTTGCCCTGCAAAGTAACGGTTTGACAGCTGTGACTTTACGTTGTTTAGAGCTGAAACACTGGGCTCAGAGAGCAAGAGCTGATTAATATAAATACTGGTTCAACTATCTGAGCGTAGACAGAGTTGAGAAAAAGATCTGCCAGGTTAAGATACAATTTCACTTCACAACCATCTTCAGTTTTTCCTGCTTAGTATTTACAAAACTATATAGACTAGAGGTACTCATACTAGCTACTTCCTTGATCTGTACTAGCTAACAAGACAAGTACTGATATAATACATTTTTTAAAACAAAGATCATTGATAGCAAAAAAAGAAAAAACTTCATACTACATGGCACCCAGAGAAATGGCTGCTTTGCCACAACAACGTATATTTTTTAAAATAAAACAATGAGAACTTTGCCAGTGTGCAGCAAGAGTCTGATCACAAACACAACCACAATGGATATCTAACTGAATAGCCAAGCAGCTGGGGGCTGGTGTAGGAGTGTAAAATGTAAATTTACTTTTCGATATGGGAACAAAAACCCCGGGCAGAATCAACACATTCCAGCTGATTTAAGATATTTTTAGTTCCAGGGACAATGCATTAAAGTTGCCGGGTACAACCTGCTGTCTGCTTTTCATTTGTCAGAATTTCAGTGTGGGAACAAAATAAAACTAAAAGGAATGCTTCCAGGTTCATCCTAGACACGCAAGAGAAAATACAAGGAGTACTGGTGTGGGGAAAAAACAAAACAAAGAAACTCAAAAATGTGGAAGTAAAAATCCAACTGTAATGACAACAAGAGAAAAAAACTGACATCCTACATAGCAGTAAAGCCTTCTAGTATCTATGTCTCTAAGTTTGTCAGATAACTTGCAGGAATTCAGTTCACACACATTAGCCTTCTCATTTGCAGCTCATGGAAACATTTCTTTAGGTGTTCCTGATGCCGAGCGCCTGCTCCAGCTCCTGTCGTCTCTGCTGGACCTGAAAGATATTTTATAGATTTAATCACCACCAGACAATGCTGTGGTTTAAGTCAGCAGTTGACATGATTAAAACTAGGTCTACAGCCATGCTACTGGCTTGCAGCTAAATGTTAACATGCTGATACGTAGCAGGTTTAATGTTTACCACATTCCCCATCTTAAGCTGCTTTCTTTAATTTCTCCAGACTTTCCCCATGTGAGTTGCATGTGATCAGACAGTAAGAATGCATCTAAACTCCTGCTGTGTGCTACACAACTCAACACAATGTCCAGGCTTGATTACGCAGACAATGTGTACAAATGTGAAAACAGCTTTAGTTGTGTGTATACATGAGAGAAGTTGCTAACTGAAAAATGATAACCTTTAGTGCTAGGTTATCATTTCTGTTTTCTAGCAAGATTTGCACTTTTTGTTCTCATATATGTTAAACAGCACACAGAACCAAATCACTAGTTGTATCTTAATCTCTATTTTTTATTTTATATAAAGCAAATCATTCATATATATATATATATATATATACACACACACACACAAAATAAATTAAAATGTCAATAACAAAAATAATTAGTTTAACTGATAACAAATATAAATAAATCATTACAGTCATTAGTTATAGCCCTGTGAGTGACTGATAAAGCTATTGGAATCTAGTGTTATCTAAAAAAGCTAACAGCACTGATTCCATTAACTTTTTGACATGTTTCAGTTTATACACAGTGAAATCAGTTTTTAAATTTTTTAAAGCAGTGATCTTTTCTAAAGGGCGAAATCTGCACCAAGACAAATCCCAAATCCCTCTTCTGTTGCCGTCTTCTGGTATTTTATAAATAAATTATTGAGAAAGGCAAGTAAAATTTAATTTAAGATGTATATAAAATTTTTTACCTTGGAATAAAAGTAGCGGCAGACTGCCTCCTGAGCCCATGGCTGGTAGTAAAACTCTGCTCTTCGTTCTTCTTCTGGGTTTCCTACCACATCTGTCATGGTCTGTTGACAGCAAATGACATTATTAGACAAACGCCATCTCAACAAGTCTCACAGCTGATGAATGAGGGAGAAAAGGACCTTGGAAGAAGGATAAATAACCTCAAGCAACTGAATTAAACAATGACCGCAGCTATGATGAACATCCTGTCACAACCTTTTTGTTTTCGAGGATAAGGTTGACTGAGCTGTTGCTGCGGGAGCAGCCACTGAGCCTCGGACTGAATTTGTTCAGTTTCACAGATTCAGCTGAACAAACACTGCAGGTGTGTGACATCTGGTCAGCAGTTAATCAGCTCATTCAACAGACAGGAGGCCAGCATGCATCTAGACACATTTGTTAAGTGTTTTAACTGTGCCCTGTGGAGCGTGAGCCTCATGTTTGCAAACTCGATGATGTACATGATGTTTATGTTACAAGTGTTGGATTTAAATCCTTTGTCAAGTGGCTGTCAATTACTCAATAACTTATTGATCATCTATTGGTCAGCTTTACCATAGCTTATTCTGTTCAGTGTTTTAAACCTTTTAGGTTACATAACAATGAATACATAAGTAGTACTTTTTGCATTAAAACACTGAGGTCTATATTATTTATATGGTCCAAGTCACAAATTTGTTTCCAAGGGCTTTACAATCAGTACAATATGTGGTGTCGCCATGTTTTCTTCAACCTTATAACCACACAAAAACAATCACAGATATCAATGAAAACCAGGAGAGAAGTACATGAATTTATTGTGATTTCTATTAATTAATTTATATTTATGCCTGGACTTACAAGCTGTGTATGTGTATGTGTATGTGTATGTGTATATGTATA
>OMLM01008728.1:9869-26355 GCA_900302695.1 Helostoma temminkii
ACAAATATTTATTGTTGTTTAGAAGTGCGCTTTAATCAACTTTGATCTAGGCTTGATAATCTAGAAAGTATACTGTTATTACATCACTAGTAAACTAACAGTATATATAAAAGTATGTTTGTAGTATACTTCAAGTATACTTCTATAAACTAAAAAGTGGGCCAATTTAGTCTGAATCGATATTAAAATAGTATACTTGCAAGTATACTAGAAGTACATAGACATGCATACTTACTATACTGCTTAAGTATACTTGAAGAAATAAACCTAAATATACTTCTTTTTTGTAAAAGATGCCATTTTGCCCAGTCTGTTTCTTACTGTTGAATCATGAACACTGACTTCAACTGTGGCAAGTGGGGCCTGCAGTTCTTGAGATGTTGTTCTGTTTTTTTTGGATGAGTTGTTGTGTTCTTGGAGTAATCACTCATGGTGAGGTTCAAGACTGTTTCATGTTTTCTCCATTCTGGACTCCCAAAGCCTAAGAAATGGCTGTGGAACCCTTTCCAGACTTATACGTGTCAATTCCTTTGTTTCTCAGATGTCAGTTTATTCCTCAGCTGTTCTTGAATTTCTTTAGATCGCAGCATGATGTGATGCTTCACTTTGTCAGACAGCTTCTTTTTAGTGATTTCTTCTTCTGGCAGTAATCAGACACACTAAAATGATTTAGTGCAAGTAAAATTGAACTCAGCTTTCCGAAAAAATGTGGCTTATCACAGTTCATCTGTGGTTGAACAAGGAGGGAGCAATTACTCTGTCACATAGGACCAGGCAGGTTTGGACAGTGTTCCCTTTAATAAATTCAATCATTTAAAAACTGCATTTTGTATTTACGCAGGTTATCTTTGTGTAATATTAAAATTTGTTTGATGTGATGATGTGAATCATTTCATCTAGTGTGACAAATAGCAAATAAATAAATAAGTTAATAAACAAATAAACCAGGAAGGTGGCAAATACTGTTTTACAATACTTACTACTTTACAATACTGCCTGCAACACACCCATTAGGAAGAGTATATAAATGCACACATGTTCATGATTAGATTATTTTGATCTACTGTCTTGTTTAAAATATCATTTATTGGCTGGCTGACGCATGCATGTATGTTTCTGCAGTTTGCATATGTCCAAATGCAGTATTTCCCTAAATGAATTGAGTTCTTAGAGAGTGTAGTGTTGTAGTTTACATGTGATGACGCCTTAGTCAGAGTTCAGCATTAATGGAATGAAACAGTTACTTAGATCATGAAGTGATGAAATCAGAATCTGCTTAACCTCTGGTTCAGTCCTCACACTCTCTGTATATTGTTGTGTAGATTCTTCTTTATTTGCCACAATGTGCCTTTGTACCTTCAGCTTTGATATTGCTGTTGTTTGATGTAACCCCCTGACTCGTTTCTCTTCGCATTGTTGGACCTTATCATTTCTCCTGTAAAATGGGCCAGCGTGTGCTGCCGTTTTAATTTCAAGCTTATTAAAAAAGAGGGATGAAACTGAGGGAGAAGTATTAAAGGGTAGAATTAGCATGTGGAGACAATCCTCTGTGAAATTACTGCAGACGAGGGCAGCTGAAGTTACCTTCGTACGTGCACTGTGTCAAGCAGATTCACTGTGTTTACCTGTTTCCCCAGAGCTTTAATTAACCCATAACTCACTTCTGAACCAGTTGTAAGCACTGCAAAATTAGACAAGCCATCATTCCTCATGTGTAATAGTGAAAAATTGTTTCATTTAGGATAGATGATTATTTTCAAAAAAGTCACAGAGGCAACTTGAGCACTAAATCTATTGCATATTATTTCTAAATAAAATGATTAGTGTAAAGGTGAAGTAGAGAGAGGCGAGCGTGTATAAGCTCTGCTTTCAGGATGGTGAATGGATGGACTTTGTGCCAGCCTGAGGGCATCTTACACACACAGCTTTCATTATTATTTTTATTATACTGGATTATTAAATTACTCTTTAAATTTCACTTTGCAAATGGCTCATTTTGTGTTGCACACATGAGATATGATCTTAGTCAAACGCTTGCCAACCTGATGACACAGTATGGTGCCAATTAATCTTTGATACAAATCCCCCCACTGAGAAAAAGCCCAACGTTGACTGGTTGTTTTCCAACAAAGAGCCTTCAGAACGATCTGTGGAGCATGAAGTGAACACACTTAGGTGGCTGCTGTGTGCCATCCTCTTATAGGGAAACTATTACTATGCTCTACTGTACTGCGAGTTTTGGCTCCTCTTTCATACTGTATTAGGGATCGTCAGTGGGGACCATGGCTGGAAGCTAGAAATGGTCTTTTAAATACTGTGAATTACACATCAAAACATCCTTAGCTGGGGCTTCTGGTGTGTAGGGCTTCAGAGTCATACATTGACCCTTTCTCTATGATGATTTTGTCAATTTAATCAACTACAGGCATGTCATTTAATGATCCAGTGACATGACTGGTTGGGTTAAGTAGCTGTCTGCTTTGGCTGCAGAAATCAGAATGTGACTATGACCAATAATATGTTTTACACAATGCACAACATTGCTAAATCTAAATCATTCAGTCCGTCATATGTTCAAAGACTCTCAGAGGAGAAACAACCCCTGCGGCAGGATTCAGTAATAAAATGTAAACAAAGACTTCACACACCGTCACTGAAAATCCCTAGTCTGATACTTCTCTTTTACATAGAGGGCAAATCAGAACAGACATTTCACCAGCATTAACGAGGGTCAACAGTGACCTCCTCATACTAGATTCAAACCATTAAAGGAGAACACTGTGGTGACAACAAGCAGCAATAATCCCACTTCGAACACGCAGTGTAAAAAGAGCTTTTGTTCACATTTTGATCACATCTGCTGAATATGCGTTACATTAAGTGTGTAGATAATGAAAAATATTAACAATAGAGACATTTTATACACGATGTTACCAATTGCTTTATAAGTGCAGTGGCTATTAGAGGCCTCAGAAGTGATTAGGAGTCTCGGATGACACCGCATACTAAATTGCATATGATTCTGTTTGCTAAGTGCTATAATCCTTGGCTTGATGAAGTGCTGACAGACAGGTCTGAATAAAACATTCTCTGAACCTAAGGGGAAATGGCTGGGTACTGACCAATCCAATCTTTTGGCTCTGTTTTGGTGCCAGCACTGACCTTAGACATTGTGAGATGCTATGAAATCATTTTCAGTAATGATGAATTTATTTCCTCTGTGGCAGCAAAACACATTACACCAGCCTCTAAAAACACCTGCGTAAGCTCAGCCTAAATATCACACTCACAACACCTATTCAGTGGAATTCAAAGGTGGCAGGTAGACAACCTTATGGCTTTAATAAAGTGCTTAGCTGCTACAAGGACAATTATTTTAAAAAGCACTCTGTACTAATCACAATTTAATAAACATGGATAGACAACACTCATTCAGAATAGTGCCTTTGTGTTTTCTCTTTAGGAGCTTGTTCATAATGATGCTAAAGAAGCATTGCACATTGTACAAACCACACATACAGTGTATATTTTGTGTTCATTTAAAGTGCTTTCATACTTTGAGAGTATTGAATCTCTTTTGCAAAACTGTGCCTGAGCCATCCAATGACTGGAGCTATAAATGATTGACATAAGCACTCAGAAGCAAAATATAAACATTGACACTAACATTTGTTTCTTAATATGTTCAAGAATTACTTGAAATAGCATTTACAATAACAAGATGCTTTGATATTTTGCATCAGCAAATAGACATGTTTTTATCATAGTTGTTACTCACATAGGACTTACATAACAATAGGTCACGTTTTATTTGAAAAAATGACGCATTGGTGAAGGTGGGACATACATGAGGTCACAGTGACCTTGACCTTTAGTCATTAACACCTTATAATTGCATTTGTGAGTCCAAGATAGAGAATGAGACAAAGGTAACAAAGGGACGACCCAAAAACATAATGCCTACTACCACAGTTGTTGCATCCCATAGACATGTATACTAAGCCTTTGTTGTTCTGTAGCCAGGCAGAACAGATCCCTTACTGCTTCAATTGTTTATATTTATTGATAACATTTCTTTAACACAGATGGAGATCTGGTTCAGTATGTTGTTAAATCTGCATTGCTTATGTTGGACATCTACCAAACACTGGCATAAATTATTAAGTCAGAAAGTTCAAAACTTTGTACCGGTTTGCAAATCCTTAATCTGGAAAAAAGTGCCAACTTTACTGGCTAACACATATTATTTTAATCATAACCTAGTGCACTAAGATAGGAAAACTCAGATCTGTGACAATTAGACTTTATGCTAGAAAAGTTTATTCATCTGTTCTTTTAAATTCCGAAGCTCGCTGTGTTCAGTAAGCCTTCAGAAGAAACATATGATACGAATAATAATTCTTCGTTTTCCAAGCTAACATACTGAGCATTTACAAACACTAAATCTTCTCTGAATCCCACACTACACAAGAACATCTCAACCCAGGTGAGGTGAATTTATTTGGACAGTAAATTACATTGCCATTACATTGCATTTCAACGACATGACGGCTTCAGTGAATATGATATTAATCTTCTGAAGGGCTTTGCAGAATCCCTGAGGGACCATGGACAAAACGCTTTGTAGTTCTTGCTCATCCTTTGTGCCAGTACAGATCAGCAAATGAAAGTCGGCAGCCTGCACTCATCACCTCATTGTGTCTGTTATATCAGTCATAATATTATGGTAGAGAACTGAAGATCAAACTCCTAATAGTTATGACCCTCATATTAAAGATGTGAGCTGCTTTAAGGGCTTAGACAGATGGCTCAGTTACATCAGCTACAACATAAGAGCACTAAAAAAAGGAACTTGACATCCTGAGAAAGTTAAGAAACGAAGCCAGGGGCCATGACAGGAAGTCTCTAACTCTATAAAAAATAGTTGTTTTTTGTGTTAATTAACACCTTTGCTAATTATGTTGTAACAAATCACCATGCATGACTGTTCATGCTGTCAAGGTTTGCCTTCGTATTCTGTCTTAAACATTCCACAACCTGCAGACATCAGCTCATTACTGACAACACTTTAGAAATATGCAAACTACCACTGCATTTAAAATAAACGTGATTTGTTTTCATGTATTTGACTTAAAAATAACAATCACTTTTGTTTGTATATACCACATATACATAGTGTATATATACCAATACACCAATCAGCTACAAAACTAATGCCACTTTGTATTGGCCACCACAACACTAAAACTAGCAGGTGGTGTTAAAGTTGCAGTGCTCAGTGTAAAAGCCAACATTCCCTGATGACATGTGATATGCATCAAAACATAGTTGCCTACATAGTGATGACAACTTGTCAACACATCAGAATACCACACTGACTTTTTTTATGCTCCATGTATGTATTATTAAAACAGTGTTTAATTATATTTACTCAGCATGTCTCAGCTACTACACTGCGTACGCTTCTCAACACTGAATAAAGGAAGCAAACAACATGTAAACATGTCAACACTTTCAGCAACGGGAGTCACCATCTATTTCAGCACCTACCCGTTGATCATATCTGTACATCAGCTTGGAGGATTTTAGTCCATTCCTCCTCAAAGAACAGCTTTACCTGTAAAGCCCAGCCCAACAAATAATACCCTTTTCCAAGGGTTTCTTCTAAGGTCTTCAGAAATGAGACCTTAGAGAGAAATCATCAAACCTCATCCAGATGATCAGGATTGTTTTACAGCAGTACACAGTGACAACATATATACTGTAAGGCAGTGGTTCTCAACTCTGGTCCTCAAGACACACTGTGCTGCTTGTTCTCCAACACTCCCCGTCCTATCCACTGCTGATTACCTGGATCAGATGTGTTTAGCCAATCAGAAGCTGTACGTGCAGGGATCCTTTGAAAAAGCTTTTAAATGTTTAAACATTCTTCTATTCTTGCACATCAATGTTGTACTATATATACTATAGTAATATTTTACACAATTTCTGTAGTTAATATAGTTAATATAGAGAAAAATGACAGGACTCTGCAATCTAAAACTCATGATACAAGGCTTGCATGTCAATCAATTGAAATTCTTATGCATTAGATTACCAATATTAGTATTGGTAATATTAACATTGGAATACAGTCTTCTGCTTTTCTTGTGACTTCATTAGATATGCGGTCTGTAGTTAACATGATAGATTGCTTATGTGGAATAATTTGGGGTAGAAATCAAAGCACCATTCAGGACCTCTCTAGAAGCTTAATTTGGCAGCATGAGCTTTTGATTGCTGCCGAGGATTTGTCTGCTGCAGGTGGTTCTTTTTTCTCCTCGCTCTTAAGCCGAGTGAAATTGTGTTCTTTCAATCAAAGTGTCAATATTTTGAAGGCTTAGGGGCAGAATAACGTCAGTGACAAGTAGAACAGACAAAGACTTGGAAACAGTGATGAAACTTGCAAAGTGACTCTAAGTGCTGCTATGAGTTCAGGAGGGGAGGGTGCGTTCCTGCTTTACATTAGGTGTTGTTGAACATCAGTGGTCGTTGACTGAATAGGAACTCCTAGACCCAGAATACTGCACTGTTGAGTCGAGCAGAGGGAAGTGATACAACAGCAGCAACACCTCAATTCACACTATAGGCTATGAAAAACCCAGGCTGTGGACTGCGCTTCAGATGAGCGGAGGCTGTGTTACTGTGTTATGTTAAAATCACCTGTGATCATGAATGCTGCTGTGCACCATATTATTTACAGGCCATAGCATGCTGACTGCATACAGCTTTCCATGTGTGGCACTGTGATTCCACTTGAAGTGAGCGACACCTCTTTTAAATGCTTCTTGAAAGAAGAATGAAAAAGACAAATGAAACCACTCAACAGTGCTGTATTCCTGAGTTTTCCTGAGTTTATTTTGCAAAGGTTTGTGACTTAAGAACACCTGCAATCATAATTTAATTATGTCTTCATTTAGTCCCACAGTCATGTAATAGAAACTGAATGTCAGAGCTGTTTCCCCACAGGCAGAAAAGGGTTAGTGATTCAGTTGTACATAGTGGGGGAGTCATTGAAAGATTGAAAGAATTTTTTTTCATTAGCATGTAAATGCAACAAATTAAGAGCATCACTTACATCTTTTTTAATTTTAACCATTGCCAAGGAAATGGAACGATCCCTCCACAGTTGCTGAAATTCAGCAGTAGGTACTTCCAAGCACTGAGGAATACTGTAGGAGGCAAAATAAGAGCAAGTAAAACCTTACATAAGCAGTTATAGTACATAGATTATAATAGTTATAGGTCATTTAGAGGAAGTTAACACGCTGTGTGCCGTCACAGTGCACAGCACCAAAGCTCCTTGGTGAGAGAACGTAGGAGGCTCAGTACAGCATATCAATAAGAGCATCAGCAATGCAATATTTTAAGTGTAGGTTGTAAAATGTCTTTCTTTGGCTGTCTTTAGCCTCAAGTTGTCCTCTCCCTTCTGTCTGCCCTCTTGCTGTAGTTACACCAACCAACTCATAAAAAATAAAGTGGGCTTCTCTCATATAACCAGTTGCATAGAACTATCAGTGTTGGCTGAGTTCACTTGGCACCTGAGCTGCACACTCTACTTTCTCTACTGCAAGACAGAGCAGTTTACCTGACATCTCACTAAATCTCTATTTCATGCATCTAAATTTTTAAAGAGCTGAAACAGAGTCTGTCACATTCTATATAGCTGAACATATTATATATTTTACTGAGCTGTGTGCAGTTAGTTCATGAGTATATTTTAATTGACTCACAATTCCATACATTACGTTACATGAGAATCACAGTAGAGCATGCAACTGAAGCTGACATTTTAGAGGGAAAACTCAATAATACTCAGGCAGGTAGTGAAATCTGTGAAGCACTATGAAAAAAGGCTGTTACTGTCCCCAAAAAACAAACTATTCACTGATGACTTACATCATCATGGAAAATCTTCACCTGTGCTGGTGAACGTTAGTGTGCATTTAGTGTGGGAACAGAGGTCGGTGTGCGGACTAAAGATGGTCATATGTATGATTGTGAGGATTAAAATGGGTCAATGATAATGATAAATAAATAAAAGAATCAAAGTTTGTGTACTTTTAGTAGTTCTTAGATCCTCAGGCAGACTCTTCCAACATCTTGGAACAATCTTTCAGTGACAGTTTTATGGTTATTGCAAAGGAATACTTCATTGTTGCTTTTAACCTAAACTGTGACTCAGCCTTTCAGGGTTGCAGGACCTCTGTGTTTAAGTTCTTCAACCTCTTGGGCTTAGAAAAACCTTCAAAAACCCAGTGGATTGACTGAAAAATTCATGGTTGTCAAGCTGTCAAGGCAGCTTTTTACCAGTTTTTGAAAAATTGACATCTGTGGAGATACGAGGATTCCATTCTGCAGCGGGGAATGTAAATTTCTTGGCGGAGTTTACCCTCGCCTGAGAGGATTTTCAGTGAGAGGACGGTTGTGTATTATGTATTATGTTGACATTCAGTTATTTATTTATTTATTTATTTTTGAGTCTCCCCCAGACAGCGTAAAAACTTTGATCAGCATGATAGAGACTGATATAAAATCATGAAAATAAAACATTACCATGTGGTGTTTTGACCTTCATTTTAATTTGCGATTGTGAACAGCCAGCCTGTTCGCTCAGACAGTCCCAGCTGCTCACACCTTGCCAGAGGAGTCGTTGGGAAGTGATCAACTTTGACATCTTTATGTTTGTATGTCTAATAAATTGAAACATTGGAACAACAGTGTTTAGTAGCAGTTCTAAATCTTGAGCCGTTGAAGGTCTTTTTATTCCCACAGGGGAAATCTGCCTTCTCTATGGCCTCTCACAAGGTGAAAGCTTCCCCGCCCACCATATTGTGAACACCAGGGCAGAGACCATTACCTTTTTAAATCACATCCTGGCACATTCTTTTTAGTGGAAAGGGAGAAAAGTAGTTCTGAACAGCTCTTTTTGTATTTTGTAGTTTAGATTTAAATATGAAATAAGTGATGTAAAGCAATTTAAGATCTAAACCAAAATCCCCTCAATGAATAACAATGAGGAGGATCAGTAATATTCTGTCATTGAATAAATGATTTGTCAGAATGAAATGGATGAATATCTGTACAATAATGTTCTTTTTCCAACCTGGACACATTCATTTACTCTCTTGTTTCTTTGTTACAGTGTTACATAAAATAACGAGACTATAGGTGGAATTTAAAGCTGGAAAAAAACACCTGCTTCTATTCTGTCAGGTCTGGGTACAGTAAAACATGTCAGGACGGCATACTTATACAGTCACACACATTTCTGTCTTTATAATGTGTCATATATGTAAATATTCTAACCATTTTGATTGCACACATTCTCTGTAGTGACTCTTTGGAGCAACAGCAATTTTGGAAGTAATTTTTCAGGCTACGAGTACATTCCATCTGGAAGCAGCTGCTAACCAGTGCATCAATTTGCGGCCAGTATGAGAGCTTACATAGAAAACAATGGGTGTGGGTGTTTTGACACATCAGATGCTGAGTGTGTGTTGGCCTTTAGACTGAAGGAAAAGATTTCTGAAGAGTTTGTCCAGCACTCCTACATTGTTTCTAAGTGTGATACTGCCAAGTTTCCTGCTGCTTCATACACCTGCCTAGTTTAAAAAAGTTTTAAAAGACCAAAAAGTCAACCACATGGGATCATGTGGATCAATGCGAAGCTTGAAGTAGCAGTTTCTAACAGAGACGGGACTTGTGCCTGTTAAGGAGATGCACAAGTGATTAATTGTCCATGGCACAGGGTGGATACAGTCAAAAATCTTGGCACAAGCTTGCGAGCCACTCGCACAACAGTTGTGTTTACTGTGGCTGGTTGACATGTAATCAGCAGCAGAAGCAGTTCTGTTGCGATTTGTTCAGTGAACAATCAGTAAGTTTTAGAGCTGATTTAAAAACTGAGAGGAGAACATTTGTTTACTTTTAGCTTGTGAAGGCAAACAATGGCAAAGGTGATTACTGGGGAAGGGGAGCAGATTTCCAGTCTTCTTATATTGCTGGGGACAGGTCCTCTGGCCCCCTGCGGAGATTATGGCATGTGATTGTCCCTCTCCTGACCCCAGCCCTCATGAATAACAGTACTGCATGTCTAAATGAAAATGGTTTGGCCTTTGTGTTTTCCTAGTAGAGAGCGGCAACCTTGTTTCTTGCCTAGAGCAGCAGAATTGCATGCGCCGGCCGTGGCTTCATCCAGCGTGCAGTAAATGGAAAAAGAGACGCATGTAGTTGCATATGGAGTGATCACCCTTTAAAACAGCACTAGTTTTTCTTGCCACACTATCACAGACACATATACAAGGATCTTGTCACAACTTTCTACAGTTCACCTGTGGATTGAGGCTGTTTCATTATCTAATCTGACTCTGATTATTAACACTTTAGAGGCTGACTCTAAAGTGTTAATCAGATCAGAGCTCTTTTGGGGCCGCACCATCTGCTGCAGGAATTTCCTCTTTGTTTGCTTTTTTCTCTGAACTTACTTCTTCATTACTCTGGTTGGATATTTGGCTCTTTGCTGAAAAATGAATTTGGGACTGCTGTATGCCTCTCCTAGTAGAAATCTAAACATTCAAATTCTCCAAAACCTTTGCACAGGGCAGCATGTTTGGGCAGACCATGACTGGGCAAAGTAATATCAAATATTTACCAAAGCCAACACTGACTCTCTAACAGCTGTTTTTAGGTCAGACAGTTTGGATCTAACATTGGCTGTAACACTTAGTGTTGCATGGTTTTGTTCTGACTGAAATTCCAGGCAGCATTTATCAGCTACTGGTGAAATAATTAACCACAAGTAGTTTTAGAGTGAACTTTAACATGGCCAGAGAAAGCAAATCAAATGCCATCCAAATGTCAGCTGGAGGTAGTGTGCCAATAAAGAACAGAAGAACAGGAGAAAATACTGTACTTGCATGTGTGGATTATGTGCAGGAGCAACAGGTCCTCCACACTGAACAACCATCTCAAGAAAAGTTGGGTCAATGAAAATTATGGAAGCTTTTAATTCTAGGTGAAAGCAATTACACGTCACATCCATGAATAAATAATACTCTACTCAAATAATAAATTATCACAATAAATAATGAATGTATACATCATGAAGTAATGAATATCCACAGTTAATAAATCATCAGATTGTAGGCTAAATATCAATATCTAACAATAAAAGGCCATCAGTCATAGATTTTTTAGATGTTCTAGAGGTTGTGGTTTGGTTTATTATTTGATATGTTGGTGGTTCATTATTCAATGCAGTGTTCATTATTCATTGTGCTGATTTTTCATTTGATGTGTTCATTTGTAATTCGATGTGCTGGTTCGTTATGTGATGCGGTGCTTTATTATTTCATGTGTTCTTTGAGCCTGACCTGTCAATCAAATCTGTTTGACAATCTCCAAAACAATCTGAAAATTAGCGGCCTAACATATCCATATACTGGATCATATGACTTTTCCAGTTTATCTTGGTTTGACTTTTTTTAGGGAGAAGACTGTAATTAGGTAGCAAGGGCAGCTAACAAAGCTGTCTAGCTAGTGAGCTGTAAGGATATTGAAGCCAGCTAATTCAGTCCGTATTAATTTTCCTCCTTATATTTTCTTTGATATTGTGTATTCTACATTGAATCATAAATAAATAAACCTTGTAATAAAATAAAACCTACCTTGCTATCTGCTATAAGCCCAACAAGTTCTATATATTAATTATTTCCTCTTCCTCTATAATATGATATTGTGTATTCCCTACCTTAATTTTTTTGATTTTATTATAAAATAACTTTAAATAACAATGTTAGGTCTGCTGATATTTCTGTAATACTAACATATCAGATATATCAGATATGTTGTGCTCTTTCCCAACATCCTGCTGCTTCACACTGCAGTGTTGATTCTACAGTTGACTAAAGCTTGAATTAACAGAGCAAAAGTGTGCTGCCCTGAAAACAGATTCTAGCTGGTTTTGTAGGCAGATTATGTTGATTTGTAAACTGAAATCACAGTTTTTAACACAGAATATAGCCAAATGAGATGCTGTAATGTAGGTAATATGAACTGCACCCAGGGTTGGTACATACACATCTGCAACTCGAGGCAAGAAACAATGTTGCTGGCCCTCTACTAGGAAAACACAAGGCCAAACTCACATGCCTATATTGTTATTTTAACAATGAATCCCTGTGTTTTTGAAGTACGTGTTCCTTCAAAATCTCCTCTGTTTATAGTTTAGGTCATTTCAACATGCAGACATAGTGTAAAATCACACCATCATGTTATATATGTAGTTATAAATTGTGCTACTGGTTGATTGTTTGACACACACATATGCTCAATCCTAATCCACTTACGTCTTCTGGCACCAGAGTGTAGAGACTATGGGACACGGCCCTTATCAGAGATTGACATGGAGATCTGCAGAGAAACTCTTAGTGGTTCATCCTTTTTAAAAAACCTTTTTAGATGTGAGCTTCCCATGTGCAGCATGTGTCACACATTCCTCAGCTATGTTTTTATTTTGTCCACATTTTGTCAAAGTGCCGCTCTATGCTAATGCCTAGTTTGTCTATATGGACCTGTTAGCTTTGACTGTTTTGGCAATTTAGGATGGCCAAAAAAAAAGAAAAAAATGACTGGAAGGTTTAGTACCTCCCTAATGACAGACATTTTACTGTTTTACATCTGTATTCATTATTTTATCTGTGGCAAGTCATTGTTGAACCTTTCAATAATGCAATTTTAATTGCAATGCGCTTTTAACAACAACATTTTTTTTAATTATTAGATATGAGTCTTAATGTTTTGGCTGTTGTTTTTATTATTAAATATTGATGCGTACTATTACAATTTTTGTTTTTATTTTACTGCGAATATTTATAATTAGATGGAAAGTTTAATTACTTTAATCGGACATAAAATAGTTTTCCATGACTAACTGTATTGCATTCTGTAAATATAGACAAATTTAGAGTTTGATGTCTACAACTCTAAAAATAAAATAAATGAAGAATGGACAGAGGCATTTTACCACTGTGTCACCTCACCTTTTATTGCATTTTATAAAAAAGGCCCATTTTTTCAGGAAATGGGGTTTGTAGGTTGTTATGACCCATAGGAGCATCTCCTGAAATAGGGCCCCTGTGGCAGAAGACATCTGTTGAAATAGCACCATAATGGAAACAGTCATAAACAACTTGTTACCACTGGTGTTACACTGGTACTATAAAACATTTGGGTTAGGTGTAGTAAAATGATTTTAGTGTACGATAAAATAATTTGAAACTCCAACAACAGTTACAACAATAAGTGCTTGACCTTGTTAAACAGTGGTCTCTTGTGTGACCCATCCACCCACCCCAAAGATCCATGACCTTCCCCCACTGCAGACTTTTTGTCTGAAAAGCCTTCTATCCTCCTTCTTATGTCATAATTGCTGCAGTTGCTAGGGGTGCCCAACTGTCCTCTTATACAAGAAAAACATTCAGGGACAGTAAATATGTTGTGATGTGTTTTGCAAAGTAATAAGTCATTGCAACATAACTCTGAGACAGAACTGTAATTACCATAAGCAAAGATGAGCATCACTCAGAGGATCGACAGGCTTCATGTGTATTTCATCATTATTGTGATCCCTGAGGTCAGATTTGGCAGCACAGTTGTGGATTGGTTCCCTGCACAATAGAGAAGAGCTTCTTTATAATGTATGCACACACACACACACACACACACACACACACACACACACACACACACACACACACACACACACAGATTATGTTTACATACTGTAGCTGTATCTCTCTTATTTGTGACATTAATCATCACAGATTAGTCTGCTTTTATAATATGGTTTGGAATAATCTATTTTTATTTGTTTTGTTTTATATGTATTATATGCAGTATATGTTTTTAAAAAATATGCTGTAAATATGTTATATATTTTATACACAAACACACACATATACATATATATAGAGTGTATTTTTGTTTAAATTACTGCTTGCAGAATCCATACTCAACATTAGAGCAGATTTAATGCAATGATCTCCTCCTTACTGTGGTGCAGCACACTTCAGCCCTCTAGACCATCCCTGCCTACAATCTCAAAGGCTGGAACAACAGTTTTCTCTTCATGGGTGGATCCAAGGACCATGAGGCATTGAGTGTAACTTGCTGCCATATCATAATCAATCCTTCACCGTGATAGCAGTGCCCTAGGACATGTGGGATATAGAGTTCAGATAAATGCTGGCTTTTACTTAGTTAGAAAAAAAAAGACACACAATAACAAATTGTTCACTTCTCAAAGGGCAGAGCTTTGGCATATTGAAAACAGATCATGAAATTAGTCATGTTTACAATATAAATGGTGCTGCCAATTGTCAAGCTCCTTCCTGCCAATGTGATTCATGAAGGAACAGCTGCTCCTCTGTTGCAATGGTTAAATGAGTAACACCAGCAATCAGACATCCTCTAGCACTATCAGGGTTGTGTGTACTGCAAGTAGTGTTTGCATCAAACCTTTAGGTTTCACTGAACAGCAGTGAATGTGTGTCCACAGTTCTTTTGCCCAATGAGAATTTATGCATCCATTCTAATGATGTGGTTAATTTACATCAATCTTGTTGAGATGATCACCATGGTGTCTACCAGCAGCATACACCTGCTCATCCGAATTTATTGCTCACAGCAGAAAAAGTGTGTGTCGCTCACTGGAGTTGATGTTTTGCTTTACATCCTATGAACCGTTTCCAATGAAACAAAGTAGTTACAATGAAAGATTATCACATACAATAGATCTGTGTTCTGATTTTTTAATTTTTACTTTGTGTGTGTATCAGTTACCATTCCCCAAAATCAAATTGTTATTGTCAGCCTGTGTCTTCAGAAACATGGCCTTCATTAGAGTAACGATCAGCCTTTACCTACCGCATAAGTGAGTCAGTTGTTAATCTACAGCTACGATAAGCTTTCCTCTTGGTTTCATTGAATCCCATTATGTGTCACTCATTTAATTCAGGCTTACATGACTGACATGCACCAATTGTCACTGCATTTGTATCCATCTTTGGCAGATAAAGCAACAAATGAAGTGAATTTATAAAAAAAAACAAAAAACAAAGCCACCCTCCTCTTTTGTGTGTCTGCCCTGGCCTAGAAATCCGCCTGCCTGCTGCCCGTCCCTGCAGCTGTCTGCTGTCTTTTGATTCCCGTTATAATGGAAGACGCTGGTGTAAGACTGATAAATACACAGGCTCTTCCCATCCTGCCATGTTTATTCTCTGGGAGTTTTGTTTACTCGTCTCAGATACCATTGGTCTTCTCGCTCGTCTTTTAGATCTACTTAAGTCTGGATCGATATTTATCAGCAGAGGCCAGGGGTGACTGTAAAGGCCTGACAGTTCTGCACTATTGATTAGCATCCACCCAGACTAATTTAAACTGCATATGGCATTATCAATACCTGCTGATGACCCCGAATCAGTATTACTATTCAGTAGGCGTTCATCAGGCGAAGCAGTGTGTGATGGGCGACTGAATACTGGGTAATTACAACAGAGACTTGTGGAATCCCTGACGATATGGTTCGCCAGCAGCCCTTTTGTTTACTGGTTTGTTGTTTGTGTGAACTATTTCCTCCATAATAGACTGCTGGGTAATGAGGTTCATGCTTATGTAAAACATAAGCATGAATGTAAGCAGTATTTATTCTTATCTGCGTCTCTGTGTGGTTTGTTGTGACCCTCAGGCCTCTTAATAAATAATAAATAATGTAAATAATATTTACATGTTCAGTATTTGGACTTTTGGAGAACTGAGTTTTATTAAGATCGAGAACAGCTTTAGAAAACTGCATGACGTCAAAGGAATATTGTGATATTTAGTTAACTGAGTGGTTGGTAGTATTGTTGCAATACATGTTTTTCTCTCTTGATGAGTGCAGAACTACAGTTCCTTCCCTAAATGATTTTTAGACTGCAAGTTTAGATGGCCATCCTCTTTGAACCTTTCACTTCCATTTATGTGTTGATCTGTTGCTTACTTCAAATTCATTTTTCTGTTTTTCTTTTTCTTGCTGATTCTGAGGAAAGATGAAAGATATGATCGTTCTTATCTACAGCTATATCTCATTAGGATATTTCGCCAATTAAACATGTTGTAACATACCTCTGACTCTAAAAATGATGCTCCTATACAGATAAACTGCAGTCACAAATATGTTTGAGACCACAATCGCAACCCAACAAATGACAAATCACAAATACGTTGATACTTAACATTTCCATTAAATGTACACGGTCACAATATTTTTGTCCACTAAAATATCTGAACATCCAGTTTAAACAAAAATATCTTGTGTTGCAGTACAATCTCATCATTCACTCAAAGCACTTAGTTAAGGTCAGGGAAAAAATGTGGGTTGGCTGAAAAAAAAAAATACTTGAAA
>OMLM01008729.1:0-12453 GCA_900302695.1 Helostoma temminkii
CCCCCATTTTCCCATCCTCCCACACCCCCTCCACCTTGCAGGCCTGTCCAGGGACCTGTCGGACCATCTGCTGAAGCAGAACCACAGAAGCTGGTCTGGAGGAAGTGCTACTGTAGCACAGCTATGTGGCTAACCTGACTGTCGCTAAACAGCAGGGGCATTGTGTGTTTGCTTGTGAGTGTGTTAGAGAGTTAGGACCATGTTTTGTTTGCAGGGTTTGTGTCCCATATAACATATAAGAAAAACTTTTGTAATTTGGATTTTTATCATATACCCTTGGTCAGGAAGGATCATGACAAAAAACCCTGAAATTAATTAATTAAACACCAGCTTATATTCAAAATGCTGTGTTACCTCAGTCCATACCCTGTGGGGTTTGGGGGACATGGGCTTCATGGCCGCTAAAACCTTGACAGGGAAATGTTAACACTGATAATTCTGATCTCACAAATGAGTAACTACCTTCATTCATGCTTTAATTTTAGCAGATTGGACTATTAATATTTATGTAACTTTAAACATGGCAGTAGCTGTTAGACTAAGACAAATGCTGCAGTTAAACAATGTTAAAGATCAAACATTTGTAGAGGATCACTGTAATAAAGGTATTATTTCATCAAAAATATTTACTTTTGTGTGGTCATTGTTTCTCAGTAATATCTTGAAAAGAACTACAGAAACAACCACAGTATTGAATTGAACAAAGTTTGAGGCAGTTACCTTAATTAAAGTGAAAATTCATTTAATTGTGTTGAATTTGTTCGTTTGTTGAATGTCCATGAATTAAAATGTGAATATTCAGCTCATTCTCACTACAATGCCATTTGGTGTCTCATATCAATATAAATATAACTTTTAGTGTTGATGTAAGGTCCACGGGGATGCTCACTGACTACAGTAATAAATATGGTGCATCAATATTTGATGCCTAGGGCAATGCTGTACCAGTACGGCCAGGGTCTGAGTAGGGGGGAGGTTGTGTAGTTGGACAGTATGGTCACAACTTCCACACAGAACACAGATGTTTGAGTCCAGTGTGTGACATTGTGTGTTGTAACTTGGACTGATCCAAATAATATAATTCTCTGCAGGAAACGTAAGTCTTGTTGGAAAAAAAATAAATCTGTTGACTTGGCTGGAATAGAAGAGGTTAAAAATCTGTAGTTTAATTCACACTGGCTGCAGAACATACACAAATAAGACTATGTTGAAAATGAAGACAATTTCTTTTACTGTAGTGCTGCATGTAAAAACAGCAGAAAATGCTGTTTAATAGCTTTGATTTAAACTCTGCCTCTGGGATGGTTAATTTAAAGGTCATCTATGTCTCAGAGACAAAATGCCACTACATAAACAGCTTAGTGAAATCAGCAGTATAACATATTGCAAGTCTCAAAAGGACCTCTTACTAGTCTGAGCATTGATTATCTAAGCTAGTTGTGCCATTTATGAAACCAAGAGCATCACTTGTAGCTACATTTTACATAAGCTCACCTAAATGTTTTAATTAACATCAAGTTGTTGCTGTAAACATAAATCAGTCCTATTTATAATGTCGATTAATTATTTAGATTTCTTATTTTTTGTCAAATTTGTCAAATTCTTTTTATTTCTGTTCAGTAAAAATCATTTGCATGCAGTTAAGGCATAGTTGTGCAAAGCTCTTCATCTTCCTGAACATTAAGTAATTTTTTTGTCAGTGTTTGGATTTTCATCACATGGTAATGTGACTGCAAACACACTGTCACATTAAGAGACACAGAGCACAAGTGTTACACGCTGAAATGGCATCAAAATCGTAAGCTACTGTAAGCTTAGCTTTGCCAAACATGGAAACTATTTAAAGTACAATTCTGAAGATGATGATAATGAATTATGAGAAATTTGACACATAGTCATAGACTTCATAAAGATTAACATAAGGTATATAAATATAAGGCACAAGATGTAGATAAACAGAATCATAAAACACACTTAAGATTTATCACCTTAAAAATAAGATGATAGAATAATAGGATACAATAAAAATACAACAATAAAGATGGTAAAAAAAAAAGTGAATTTAGTACAAGATCATTTAAGATGCAATTTGTTAGCAGTGACACTACCAACTTAAAACTTGAGGCATGCTTTGGAAAACTGTCACTGGGAGTGTAAAACACACACATGCAATCTGTACTTAGCTTTATGGTCCTTTAAGTAGTTTTATAAACAAGTGTCCAGGAAGCAGCAGGAAAATGGTTGAATTATTCCACTGAGAGTTTAACACCTGCAGACACTCAGTTCACCAGAACAGCTGCTCTGCAATGTTTCCCCCTCATTTTAGAGGTCTGCTCTTTGTTTACTTTGTGTCACGTTGATCATGTGCAGGGCAGCCTGTTATATTTGAGTGTTATTCCACAGCGATATTATAAAGGATAGTTGTGACATTAATCAGTCTGTGAATTTCTATAAATTCAGATAGATTTTAGAATTTCTACTACTAAAAACATATTAAAGGAAAAAAAAATCTTTACCTCGTCCTTCGCACAAGTTACAGCACACAAGGGCTAAAAGTTTTTAAAAGATATCAGGAGTCACCAATAATTTATTTTCTTCGCAATACAGACATAACACACATTTATAATATGCTGTTTCTGCAAACCAAGTATGCTGTTTGCCTGAGTCTTCCAAAAGCTGTGAAAACACAAACGTTCATATTTATACGCTTATCACACTGTATGTTCCTATTTCTGTAAAAGAAACCTTCTACGAGTTGCTTTAAATCAAACCTCATCAAATCCTCATACTATAAGTGAAGTAAGACAAGTAATCTTAATATTTTCACTATTAATCTGTTTTTATGATTAATTAGTTGCTGTAATAACAACTTACAGTAATTCATGTATCTTGCAAAACTGAAAAAACAATATGTTATATTTATATGTTAAAATGGTAGATGACTGATTAATTAATTTACTCTTCATTTCTGTGCCAGAATCAACTAAACAGAGCCAAAGAGAGTCACTATAACCATTTGTGACAGGTTATGATGAAAGTTTTTATTTGTGCAATCTAAACTAAGCCAAGTGAGTTCAGAGAAGTCTGGTGTGTGAGTTTGTGTGTGTGTTAGCTGGACCCTCCGCGGCTTGTGTGTGGGTGGTTGCCTCCATCCATTAGAACGGGTCATCTCTCTCTCATGGAGAGTTTTCACGGCTGTGGAGCGGATTAGGGACAGAGAGAGAGAGAGAGAGATGGGGAAGAAAAGACGAGATTACTGGGCAGGCTGGAAGGAGGAAGGAGACACACACTGAAAGAGAATTTGGATATACTCTTCAGCATTTGTTTGTGTTATGTAGCTGCCACTCATCTGGAGTGTACTAGGTGCAGACTACCAGTCTCTTTGTGTTGTCAGTGTGTGCTCAGCAATAGGCAGGTGTACCAGACAGATTTGTTGAACTGATTTGTGGGGCTAACATACCATTCTGAAAAACCAAAATACTTTATGTTTTGATACTGGTCTTTTGTTGCTGTGGCGAACCACTGTAATTAGATTTCAAAGTAACATTCTAGTGTCTTATGTGAACTAGTCATGAATAGATTACTGAATGGGCCTGTTGGGTGCAGGCCCAGGGGCCCGAGAGATCAGGGGAGCCTCTGTGTGAAGTGATTGTGAATATCGCAATTCCAAAGAGCTAGAAAATAGGTCCAAAAGACACTTAATTACCATAAAAAGTTGAAAACAGAGCGAACAGAATCAAAAACAAATTGAACACAGTGGCATGAATAATGATCAAAAACAAATAATTAGTATGGTGACCCGCAATAAACACAAAGTGAACCCAGAGAGACAAGAAATGTCACGACTGACATACTGACAGAGTCTACCAAGAGACAATGAATAAAATTAGATACAGAAAGACCAAAAATAGTCACAAAATGACTTCAAATGATGTGACAACCTCATTCGTAATTGTTATGTGTTGCTTCCAATCCGGGGGACTTGTCCTATCTTATCATATCATAATTAGACAAGTCTATCTGTATTGTTTTTTTATTTAAGAGATTGTAATTATAATGTGAAGCCAACATCCAATGGTATACTCCTTTAATGTTCTCCATCTGTGTGTCAGGAAAATGAATAAACACTTGTCAACTTTCCATAGCTAATGTAAAAAAGTGAGTAAACTGATGACTTAAAAGTGTCACCATGTGCCAGTTCATATTCATAACGCAGCAGTCAGAGGTGGTTCAACAGGAGTGTATCACTTTCTTTGTGAAAGATTTACGTCTGAGTGCTGCCTGAAGGTGATTAAGACTTAAAGTGAACCAACATTAAAACTAAGTTTCATTTACAGTACAATTAGAGTTTGAACTATGGTCTTAACTGCTTTCTCCATTATTCATACACACTCAACACACACACACACACACACACACACACACACACACACACACACACACACACACACACGAGAAGCACCAGCCGCCAGTTGGTCTTAAAGAGGCAAATTCTTCCACAGCATTTTCTCAACATCATAAAGTGTCTGCTGTTAAAGCGTCATTTTTTCAATCCATCTGCTCTCCCTGACATTTCCAGATAATGTTAACGTTAGGTTGATTTGGGGGAATTTGCACACCATATGCTGCTGTGTCAAACACCTACATTTAAGCAGGCTATGGCTCTGGCTTCCCTAATAGCAGCATCATTGGAGCTTGTTTATCTAATGCGTCTGTTAATGTTATTTATTAGGACACTGCCTGCTATCCAGTTCCTCCTTGCATGCTAAGGAGACAGACATAAGATATGCAAATGCTAACGTCGGCCCAACTTCTCGGCCGTAAAACAGAACATTTGCATTTGATGTAGCACATAATAAACTGGTTATTAGCATTTTAAATGCGTCAAACAAACTTGAAAAATGCGGCCTGTGCTGGTACGGTTTTTATTATTGCTGCACGCAGCCAAACACGCATACACATGCTACACGTGCCTTCAAACACGTACAGAAAAGTGTGCATGATAAGACACATAAATATAAAACTGCTGTGCACAGGAGCAAACTGATGTCACAAGGCAGAGTCACTGGACAGATGATGATTTGATGAAGTTTTTCTCACTCAGGCCATAAACTCTCTGTCTCTCAGAGCATTAAAATACACAGACAATTCATTTCATAGATGATTCATCTTTCCAGTCCCAAAAAAGAAGGTCTGGTTTCATCTTTGACAAGTAGCAACAATGAACAATCTGAATTAACAGTAACTACTGCTGCCTCTCTACCACTAGTGATTTATTAACAGGCCTAAAGTCAGTAGAGTATTAACTTTTGAAATTGTTCAAACACAAGGTCAACCACTGAAAAACTGATCTGACTGAGTGTAACATTTGAATGGCACCATACAAAAGCAAGTCCAATATCCTTATTACAGTTTACCTAACATACACAGAAATTTGCTTTTAATGTGATGATGTGAGATCTTACAGATACAGATAACGAATACAGAATTTTATTGTATCTGAACGCCATTCGTCTGTGTTTGAATTAATCTGTAGACACACACTGTTAGGATGTGATTGGCTTGTGCCGTAATTGTGAGCCATTCATTCAGTTTAACCCTTTTTGGAGCTGCTATATTGGTAAGAGATCAACCCCCCATCCCCACTTGTGCATTAATTGTAGCCCCATTAGCAGGATTGTCCATCCAGGCTGACACGTCTCTGTTTTAAACCATTTGCAGAGATCCAGCTGTTCTTTCTTCATCTGCAGTGCTGTAAAGGAAAATAAAGGCAGAATCTGGGAGGCTTTTCACGTAACTCTAACACGTGCTACAATTAATAAATATTTTTTTTTCTAAGAAACACTGAAGGTTGATGTGATACAATCACAAAAACAAGTAATTGCATTTGCAATTGTAATTATTGAATACACCCATTAAATGTACAGATTGAGAACCACCTTTGGCAGCAATAAGCAACATAAATGCTTCCTGTATCTGTGGCTTAGACATGCATTACTTCCAGGATGGATGTAGGTGTCTGTAGAGAGTCTGTCCTGCTCCTCATGCACTGGTGATGTGACAAAGTGTACACTGTGTGCACCGAAAGCATGAACATTTTCAATCTGCAAATAAAAAAGTTGAAAAGACTCTTTTAACATTTCAATGAGATGCAAAAGTTGGTGCTGACATAAAAGAAATTGTAAACTCACGTAAATAAGCCATCAAGACCTATTTGTGACTCAAGCCTTCCTCCCACTGGAAAGACAACACATCGCATCCGTGTGGACCAATGAAGATTTTGATTTCATTTCATAATCTCATTCAGCTTTATTGTTGTGTTCAATCAGCTGTTCTCCTAATGCTTAATGTAACAGTAGTGGATGGAAACTGGACGGACACATGTTGACAACTGCATGATTCACTTTCCTTAACAGCCTCTTCTCTTCTCTTCTCTCTTTAGTTTTATTGCCCCTGTTACCCAGAAACTCTCAGGCGGGAAGAGAAAGAGCAAGCACAGAGTGCAGGAGGAGAGCCGTCTAAATTGGTTTTTCATTAGCACTTAATGATGTGATAATCTCTCTAACCAGGCCTTCCACCCTGCAGCCTCACCTACTCCTCTAATGGAGTGCATGAGTGGATTTTCCCATGAGTGTCTGCAGTCGTTACACTGTATTTGTGAATGTGTGCGATTACAACCCTGTATGGGTGTGATTATCCTGCTACACTAATATTAAGATGGATGGAGACTAGGCAGCGAGCCACACACACACACACACACACACACAGATGTGCACAAGCCAGACCCAATCTGAACTTTACATGTAACCCCACTCACACACACTCACCCCTTCACACCAGCTTAAATCCTACATGTTAATCTCTCCCCTTCTCGCTCTCTTTTTCTCAAACACACACAAACACGCTCGCTTTCATTCTCTGCTTGCAGAGACCCCAGCTTCATTTTCTGGTCATGTGCACCCATTGCGAGGGGGCGAAGCGGACACAAAGTGACACAGAGAGCAGAATGGGGAGGAGAGGAGGCGAGGCTGGAGCTGCAGCCTGAAAGGAGACGATAGGAGCTGTCTGATTGTCCTGTGCTGAAAGGGACAGTTAAAAGGAGAACCTTGTTGCGAAAGCTGGTGGGCTGGGCTGGAGGCTGGTTAAGTGCTGGAGGTGTGTGTGCCACTGTGTGTTTGTGTGTGTGTCACTGTGTCTGTGTAAGTCTAATGAGGAGGAGGAGGAGAAGGAGTGATGGCTGAAGTGATGATGATATAGAAGAAGGTGAGAGTAAATGTTAAATGAGTTGGAAGTTGTTTATGATTATAAGAAGATTTCTACCACTCTGTTAAAGATACAGATAGTTTAACTCGGCATGAACACTGGTCCCGTCCACAGGTTTTCAGTTTTTCACATGATATTGTAAGTCTGAACTTAATACACTTCCCTGAATTTTAAACTAGTGATTTATCTAAATTTGGTTGCACCATTAAAACATGCTACACAGCAAACATATATTATTTATAGGAATGTATGATTATGTATGAATCAGGTCTTTAACACATATACTCTAACGTTGTACACAAAATCTTCAAGATTTACATAGTACATAGAAAATATTTAGCTTGGTTAGGATTAGCATAAACATAGCTTTCCTGTGAAGCACAGTGTTTGTTGTTGCTACTTCTAACTTCTGTGAACCACACGGACACACAAACTTTTTTCAGATACAGAATTATTACAAAAGTAATGGCTTTAAACGTGGAGTCCATTTTCTGAGCATCGCAAATCAAAATTTGATCCACTTTGTTCGTTGAGGGTGACACGATGGCGTAGTGGTTAGCACTCAATTCACAGTTAGAAGGACAGGGTGGCGTAGAGCCTTTCTATGTGTAGTCTGCATGCTCTCTCTGTGTCTGCATTGGTTTCCTGCAGGTACTCCAGCTTCCTCCCACAGTCCAAAGACATGCAGTTAACTGGTGACTGTAAGTTGCCCATAGGTGTGAATGTGACTGTGACTCTATGGATAGGGAGTGTTTGTGCAGTGACAGAGTTTTCATGATTTTGTCTTTATACACCACCACAATAGATTTTAAATAAAATAATCAAGACGTGATTAAAGTGTAGACTTTCAGCTTTATTTAAAAAAGGTTTGACAAAAATATGGCATTTAACGATTAGGAATTATAGGACCTCCATTTTTATAATAACATAATTGAAATATAACCATAATTTTTTAAATATTTGGTTAAACGATTTGCAGTCAATGACTGCCTGGAGTATGGAGCTCAAGGACATTACCTCAGTCAGATATCTGTCCCTGGAGATGCTTTGCCAGGCCTTCACCTTAAGGTGCTTTTTGTTGATCGGTCTTTCTGCCCTCACTTCTGTCTTCAGTAACTGAAATGCTGCTCTGTTGGGTTGAGATCAGGTGACTAACTTGGCAATTGAAGAATATCTCATTTCTTTGCATTCAAGAAGTCATGATTTGTTTTTGCAGTATGTTTAGGGTCATCCATCTGCATTTTGTAGTATTTGTCTGAATGTGAGCAGAGGGTTTATTCCAGTACAGCTCAGAATTCATTTTACTACTTCTGTCAGCAGTCACATCATCAATAAACAGCACTGAGATTGTTCCAGCCATACATATGCAGGCCATAACACTGCCTCCACCATGTTTGCACATGATGTGGTTATGCTTTGGATCATGAACTGTTCCTTTCCTTTGTCATACCTTTCTCTTCCCATCATTCTGGTTCAAGTTAATCTTGGTTTCATCTGTTCAGAGAATCTCATTCAGGAACTTAGGAGGCTTTTTTGTCTAATCTGGATTTCCTGTTTTTGAATGTTACCTGGGGTTTGCTCCTTGTTTTAAAACCTCTGTATTTACGTTCATGAAGGTGTCTCTTGATTGGAGACGTTGACACTTTAACGCCAACCTTCTCTATTTTTGACCTCTTGTTGATGATGGTTTTTCTTCAGCAAGAAAATGATTCTGTAACACCTTAGTTGTATTTTGTATAGTATTTAAAAAATGTACCTAACTGTTACTTTGGCCACGTCTAATGTTTTTCTTATCTCTCTTTTTATGATTTATGGTGTTTTTTCAGCCTAATGATGGCCTCATTCACCTGCATTGTGATCTTCTTGGATGTCATATTGGTAGCATATATTTACAATTGCATAATGTCTTAAAATGTCTAAAAAAATAAAGCTCGAAGTTTTATCACATCTTCATTGTTTTATTTTAAATCCATGGTGATGGTGTATATAATCATAAAAACTGTTTTATAAGTTTTATAGGATCAAATTTGTCACAGTTACTACATGTTGTTACAGGGAACATGGTATTGACCCCTGGTGCCAGTAGTGACCCTCAGCATAACTAAGCTCTGATGATTTCACAGTCAGATGCTTCACTTATGATGAAAGTCAGGTACATCAGCTGCTTCGAGAAATGCCAGCCACCATATAATCATTATTTCAAGAGACGCTCCTATAGTTTGTATGAGAGAGTGGAAACAAACAACCTATATAAATGTCACCATTTGAAACAGTCAGGCTAGCTAATAACATTGTTTTCAGTCTTTGTGCTAAGATAACTGACTCTGGGTATAGCTTCATATTTACTGAACATAATAGAGAGTGGTTTAGGCTTCTAACTCTCCACTACAAAGCAAGCAAGTTTACTTTGGAAAGCGTAAAACGTTTGCTTGAAAATTCAACAGATCACATTTTTACCCGAATGGAAAAATTTTTTTCATTGACATAAAGGTGGAAAATCTCACCCTAAAATCTTGATCTTAGAACGCCGGCATCCATAAGTGGAAACTCAAAACAAAATTGTGTATTTCTCTTTTCGGAAAGACAATCAAGTAATACACATCTGGAGCAGCTGTGCATCGGGATGAAAAAAATGCACGACAGAAAACTTCATTGCTTCTGTTTGATAAAACTCATTATCAACATGCTTCAAAAAGCTTTGAGCTGCCAAATTTGTATCAGTGAGTGTTCAGACAGAGAGAAATAAGAACATGAAGGTATGTTTCTTCATTACTGAAATGTTAATTTGACTTGTTTTTGCCTAATTAATTCTAATGTCTTCCAAGAACAAAAACAGCCCCACAAATATTAATTAGGACCTCAATATTCATGTTGGCGGAGATGGTTGTGAGGTCTATAATTAACGAGCTTTTAATCATTTGATCATCTCCCTAATTAAAGGCTTTCTATAATTTGAAGGTTTGTTTACCTTTCGTTGAACAAGAATGAGAAAGACATAAATCTTATTGATATCCTCTTTTACTGAGAATTTACCCAAAGAAAAGTAGAAGAAACAAAACTAGAAGAAGAAATTAGTCTTTTAAAAGTTACCCCAAACATTTCTAAGAGGTACAGTATATCTTTTTACTTTTCAAATGTTATCCATTCATTAAAAAAAAAAAGTCTAGTAACTTTTGATAGAGTCTGGAAGTTTTGCTTTGCGTCAGTCGGAGCACTCGTGTTGCTGTCTTCCATCTGCCGTTCGAATGCTTCAACTTTCTTTTTGTGAAACTTCACTTCACAAGGTTTGAACAAGTCTTTAAAGGGCAAAATGAAAAGAGAACAGAGCCACGGTGACACTTAATTTTTGGTCTAATGTCCTGGCCTGTTCTGGCCTGGATTTTATTCCAACAGGTGCAAGTTCAATTCAGATTATTTATATGTTTCCATATAACAACAAACATCATCTCAAGGCACTTTATATAGTATGGTTTACAGACTTATATGGAAAACTTAAAATATATGTCCTGAAAGAAACTATATTTAACAGTCTAGTGAGTATCATCAATATAATGTTCTTGATTTCTTTTTATAGTATTTTCAGAGTAAAGTTAACATAAAACCCAGTCTATATGATTTCCAGACAACAGTGGTCCAAAACTATTAAAGTTTTTGCTGCTCCCTTTGACAGTTTACTGTGGAGCAGCTATCTGGAGTGAGACAGGCTGTAAATCTGTTTGTCCACATTTCTCTTCATAAGGTGAAGTATATCTGTGTTCTTTAAGAAGAGTACAAACATTGTTCCAATGGATTATGAACAATGTAATAATGTATCCTTTCCCTCAATGCATTAAAAGAAACAACTAGAACATGTAATTTAATTTTACCAGGATGAAATAGAGATAGAATTTACTGTAATTAATTAATTAATTGCAGTAGGTGAAATATATATATATATATAGATAAATATAGATATTTGTGCTTCTTATTTTCAAAAAGACGCATCTGCTGAATGTGATAACAGCAAAGTTTGTCACTGTAAACGAAGGAATACCAAATACCACAACTGCTTTTGTCCACCAAACTTTTTTTACAAAACTTTTACAGATTTAAAATGCTTTATAGGTTTTGTGGTGAGACTTTTTAGATTCTTTATTTCATGACTCCTCAAGGACGTGTGGAAAAAGAATCAGAAATAAATTTGTAGCAACACGTACGGCCTAGTAACGGGAAACAGAAAACAAAAACATAGCAAGAAAAGCAAAAACTAATTACATTGCTTTCACCTCTTACCTTACCACTTCTGAAGATCCTTATCTCTGAGTCTGCAGTTACCCTGAAATTCTATTTATAATGAATTGATTGGTGCCACAGTCTTGCAAAAATATGACCACTCTTAATATTTCAAAAAATATTAAATTACCAAATTATTGTTATTGTGAAAAAGCTGAGAAAAAGTGTAGTAGTATAAATATATAGCACAAATTGCCGCTCTAGTATAAGTTTCCTGCAGATATTTATTTGTTTAAAGGAGGCACAACCTACGAAGTTTCTTCTAAGTTGCAGTTTATTCTTTAGTAGGCCTATGTCTCAAAGCCACTGCCATATTTTCTGGATGCTTTAAACAGAGCTAGAAAAAATAGTTGAAAAGATTTTCAGCAAGATTACGCATCTTACGCAAGTGCTTATTGCTAAGGTCATCACGTCCTGGTAGAAGGTTAACATTTAAGCAGTGCCTCATTTTCTAATTAATTTACAAGCCAGTAATTTTGCAAAAATGAAGGTAAATGCAGAAGATAACTTTATCTTATGAAGTTACACTTTAAAAGTGGCATTGACACCTTGGCTGTGACCTTGACCTCATGTCTCTGTTGTGTTGTCTCCTGTTAAGCTATGTGCCCTTTTCAGGGTCTCCACTTCCAACTACTGTCTTTGCATATGCTGGAGGGACGCCTCCATTCACTGTTTACTACCCTGAGCTCATTATAGAGGGGATCTAGTGACCTGGCCCACCCAGAAGAGAGACACACAGAAGGCAGTTTTGGGGGAGTGTGGGTTTACTTCTCTCAAGTATTTAAACATTAAAACTTAAATTTCTACATCTCCTGGGTCTTTAAAGCAGTGTCATGTCACACTGAATCAAAATATGATTCCTTGCAAGCTTTTCAGAGCAAATCGAAGTAATGATCGACCGCAAAAGATGAGACCTCA
>OMLM01008731.1:6812-31470 GCA_900302695.1 Helostoma temminkii
ATTTTTAATATAAAATAAAAAGCTGACTGACCTTCTCCAAGTGTCCCACATACATGTACTGGGTAATTTACAGTAACTTAAGAATTTATGATGAACTTTCCTAAAACACTGATGATATGTACACTCTATAATCACAGTAGAAATACATCTGTTTAATGTAAACTGTTTGAATCTATAAACCAATTTTGCCCATTTTATGTAAATTAATCTAACTACATCACTTTGTGAACATTTTGCATTATTTGTTATGTTTTTGTCTTTTTTTTACTTTGTATATTATAAATATTTTCGCACAACATTACTAAGACACAATAATTTCTCTTTCTAATATCACTGCAGTTTTTCTTTAAATCTATATTTCATGACGTAGAAACAGACACATTTTAAATATGCTCATGATTGCATTACATATAAGATGCTTTCAAACTCAACAGACCACAAAAAGTAAATGATTTATCCACTTTAATCTAAAATAAATCTAAAAGTTTTTTAAGCGCATCACGGTCGCAGCTTTACGTTATTTAACCGTTAGCCTCATGCTAATGCTAGTAATTGGTTAGCTAAAAAGAGAAAACCTCACTTACCTTCAAAATTGATATTTTCAGCATTGTGTGTGGGTTCGTCAGTCCACACCAGTGTTTTACCAACAACAGACACTGTAGGAAAACAGTTAGTTCAGTAGTAGCTAATGTCGCTGTAACTCAACCAAATCACAAAACTAAAATGAACATTTTAGTTACACCTGGCCCGCGGCTAGCTTAGCGGCGTTAGCTAGCTAGCGAACGTTAGCTGCTAGCGGACCTCCCGTTAATTAACTAAAAACAACTATTATATTATATCTAATTGGTGCTGAAATTTTAGTATTGTTGGTTTATATGAAGTTTTGTACTTCTTTTGTTTCGATTTTTTGTCATGTGAACTGTAAAACACACCTGACTGCGAGCGTCCGAACAGTTGGTTAGTTAGTTGGTTAGTTAGTTAGTAGCGGTTAGTTCGGTGAAGCCCTACAGGTACTGTTATGTCTGACTCCAGCCAATGGAGGTCACTGTAGGGAAACGAGTTCAGGCTACCTTCAGGTAAGATGACGATTTTTAGTCAAATTAAAAAAACATTTCTCTTCTAAACCGCTACGTCAGGGCCATAAAGAGACAAAAACCCATGTGGCCCATGCAACCAAAAGTAAACATTAACTGACCAAAAAGAGACACATTTAGCCAAAATGACCTAATGATGATAACAACTCACCATAAAGAGACAACAAGCAAACAAAATCAGAATCAAATGAGCCAAAATAAAACATTAGCTGACACATAAATGAGAAAGGAAAGACAAACACCAGAGACACTGGTGGCCCTAAAAGATGAAAAACTGTCATTAAATGACCAAAAGTACCAGAACACCGACTGAAAAAAGAGTCAATACAAGCAGACACGTGTCTAAAGGAGACACCAGCAGACCAAGATGAGACAGAAATCAGAAAATGATTTGTAAATCTCTGCAGTGCTTGTTCCAGAGCGTCTGCATGGCTCAGTTAAGGTACACCACACAGATACAGAGCAATTAGACAGAAACAAGCAGCTAAAACAAAAATACAATTAATAAATACAGAAATATAGGCAGAAAATGACTAGAGACAATAAATAATAAATAACTAAACACACACAAAAAGGCCCAAACTGCCAGCAACAGACAAAAAGAGACAACACAAATCTGAACTAATTAATGCTATTTGGTTACAAACAAACAAACAAACACAAGCTGACACCAAATGTCAAAATACAAATACAAACAGGCAGAAATGTACCAAATTATTAAAAATGAGACACTGACCTAAAAACGACACAAGCAAACACCAAAAGGAAATATCAAATGACCAAAGACAGACACTATTTACCAAGAACAGACACAAATGGCCAAAAACAGACATGAAATTTCCAAAAAGAGACAAAAAAGTTGACCAAGAGACACTAACTAGTGCAAACTGTCAGAGCAGACCCCAAATGACCAAAAAATAACTTTAAAAGATGCAAAACCATTGAAAACAGACACTGCACAGCCAAAAAGAGGTAAATAATCACAAAGAGATTCGAAAATTACCCCAAATGGATAAAAAAACAGCCAATCAAACATTAATCTGATTCTCCTTGGGACAGAAGTTCTGTCTGGTGCCTGTTTTCATAATCCCTCTATAATCTGGACTGCTCAGCAGTACCAAGGCTGTTTAACCTCTTCTCATTGCTCTTTCAGTACACTGCCTGAATCCATGCTCCAGTTTATCTGATGCTAATGTGAGTTAATCACATCAAGCTTATATGATGAACCTGTGCTTTTAGTGTTAAATGTTTTATTCGGCGTGCAGGGCTCCTAACCTTCAGTTTCGAGGGAGTAAACTGATACGATCACTGAACTTTTCACTACATTTGCAGACTGATATGTTGGAAACATGGTTTGTGCTCTTGTGAAAGTCCTGTAGTTCAGAACAAGCTTCAAACAGGGTCAAACAATGTCTTAAAGAAAGCAGGAAGCTACACCCCACATGAATTAGCTGGAGGAGTGTCACTTTAATACTAGTGACTGGGATTAGGGGGCAGTATGAACCAGCTAGTTTTAGAAACACCTTACTGTTTGACTTCAAGTTAACCAGTAACTAAATAGAGCGTGACGTGTAAACATCCTAACAGTAAACAGCCGATTACTCAGACATGTGAAGGGGCATCATTTATTTCAGGACACACTCCATTATTGAAAGGCGACTCCTGTGACGGCTTTTTTTGCGTGTTTTCTCTATGAAGTCTGGCAACTCGGTGACCAAAGGCTAAGGTCCTGACTCTGTAGGCAGCTGATGAGAGCTCCTGACAGGCGGCTGTAGGTGTGTATGACTGCCATGCCCAAGCCTCGGTGATCTGAGGGACTTGTTTACAACAGGTAAAACATTAATCTTGCTAATAGTGGCTTGTGTTAAGTGTTTTTTATGCTTGAGTGACCATGCTAACATAATAGGCTAACGTTAGGTGTCCCAGTATAGCTAATGCTAGCTATTAATCCGCATTTAAAACGATGCTGTTGTTTGTAGCTAGCAGGCTAATTTTTTAAACTTCCGGTCATCAGTTGTGACAGGGCGAGCCTAAAAAACCTAAATTTACAAGGTAAACTGCTAACGTTGGTTGGCGCTATGCTTGGCAAAATATTCACAAATTTCCCTTGTCACATGTAATGTAACGTTACACTACGGATAACGCATTTTAAAAAGCATAGCTAACACGAAAACAAAGCCCTGACTTAACAAAAAAAGCCACGCCAGTCTCCATTCAAATAATTGTGAAATTTAACGCTCAGAAGATTCGCGATTATGTTGTTGCCTTCGTGGCAAGTTCCCCTATTCAAAAAAATCAATTAATCAAAAAAAGTTATATGCTTTATTATACATAGTTTGACATGTGAAATGCTGTTATGTGTCTGATGTTATATGTAAAATAAAAAACAGACAATTATTTCTTCATCACATCCAGAACAAGGAGATTGAGCACTGTACACTAGAGTTTTTAGAGATTTTATTATATTATAATTCAGTTAAAAATACGGTTCACTTGCCGAATGTATCTTAAGCCCCAAAACCTTTAAAAAACATCTGGTCTACGTTCATTGTACTTTTTATTTAGCTCAATAAGCAAACGGACTGCTAAGTGTCACATTTTAAATGTGAGTTTGGTTTAACGTGTCTGCGCACAAAAGAAACCAATCGCCTGCGGTCCAGACAGAAATAGAGCAAAGGATTCAACATTAATGGCTCTACTGTGATTATATGTAACACGCTGGGTTGTCTGTGTATGTGTGGTAGTGTTAGTGTAACGTTATTATAGCACGTTAAAGTATTAGGACATGTTGCAAATTGTCATTGCGGTTAGGGCCAATTTTATTTTGAAAATGCTTCCGGAAATGTCATCCTCAGCTCTGTCTTGTTCTGTGTTGAAGGTCAGTTTACTTTAGTTTGGTGATTGAAGTCCTGCTCTGGACTCAACACTTCACACCTGGCTGTGTGATTCAGGCTGAAAAGGTTCAAGTTATTTATAGGCCTGGTTCGAGCTGTGGACCCTCTTTGAGGTGGTGTCCTGAAAGAAATGTATTGATCCAGGAAAGACCAGATGACATGAGTGGTGTCTTCTGCTTGGTGTACTGCTGGTTACATCCTGCTAAGGCTTTCTCATCAGATTTTAGCGACATCCTTTGTCATACAAAGTCTGCATGTGAAAGTTATATTAGAACATCATTAAAAAGTGGATCATATTGTACACAATAATACACAATAATAAAGGAGCCACAGCTGCAGCAGATTTTCCTGCCGTACATAGCAAATAACATCCTTGAAGAACACAGTTAAAGACTTTATTATATATTTTTTCAAATTGCTAAAAACTACAGGTACTGTCTATAAAAGAAACAAATAACAGGCAATTGCTTTAGCTTAATTTTCATTTAATTAGATGGAAGGATCAAGCAGTGAATAATATCAAAACATGTGATGTTATTTCATCTATTACATTAAATTAAAAATGTATCATGAGACCCACAAGATTTCCTGAACATATCACTTTATATTCATTGTGTCTCACTGAGCAGTGACACAATTAAGTGACACTTTTAAAACTGAGTTTGGATTGGAAAAAAGAGGTCACAGCTGCAGAAGGCATTCAACTTTAATTTGAATGATGCGTTGGAGTAAAGTAGGGGACTTTTTTATATTGGCCAAACTTATCACATTTTCTATTAACAGTAAGGTGTTCCACCTCTAGTCTGCCAGTTTTGTCCACACATTCTGCCTTTCTCCACACACAAACACCACTGTAATAATAAGAATTCTAAAGCATTAAGCAGATTGAATTTACAGTGTTTATGTTATATTATATATATTGTTAAACTTATTTTGTGTACATCATATTAGTTTGAAGAGCATCATGGCTGCTGAGCATTTAGCATCTTACAAAGTTCACTAGCTGTTTGGAAGGTTGTCTCTGGGTCTTGCACTGGTAGTGCAGCATATGGTGATGATGATGTGTTGGTTTGCTTTAGACTGTAGAGATGTACACAAAAAATACAGACAGTGTTTGGCCCTTCTTTCATTTTGTCTTGGTGGAGCTGGTACGGAGAGAGATTAATGTTACAGCTTCTCTGATTTGCAATAAGCAAGTAAAGGCCTCATTTTTTATTTTTGTGAAATAAACTTTTCCCAGATTTAGAAAAGACATGTGAACCAAACAGAACAACCATAGGCCCAGGGGTCTGAGGAGTCAGGAGGGTCCTGGATCAGATTGTCTATTTCTAGAGGATAAACCAATATAATAAAAATAACAAGAAAATGCAAAATAAATACAGACAAACCTAAAATTACAACTACTGAGAAACACTCAGACAAGCAAAAGATCAAGAAATAGATACAAAATTACCACAGAGACACACAAAACAGGAGCTGTTCGAGGCCTTTTGCATGTTAGTGCCCAGGGGCCCATTTCTTCCATAATCCGTCCATGCCTAAACAGTATCAGCTGGCAAAATGTCTTGTTTTATCAGATTGTCAATTTGAATAAATATTAAACAGAAGAGAATCCTCCTGTTTGGTGTGGAATGTCAGATGAGATTTTCTGTACTTGCATGTCTTCATTTGCTACAAGTGGGGTACTAACCAAAAAATAAAGGCACTGAAGTAGTGAGCAGACACTCAAGGCAACGTGTGATGAGAGAGAAAAATGTTTCAGTTTCTTGAGACATAAGTGCCAGATAGAAAAGGAAGTTGGTATCTCAGTGGCATGTTTTATTTTTGCTCAAGATCCTGAGTTGGCCCTGATGCTGTGTTGGAAAGACTTTTGTCTTGGAGAAGATGTTGTTCTCTCATTTAAAACGAGATGTCAGAGACAAGGGCAGAAAGGTGTTATAGGTCAGATGAATCATCCCTGGAAAAGATGGGAAGATCTGTATGTCCTCAGTGTAGCAATGAGCAGATGATAGAACCCAGAATTGTGGTATAGATGGAGAAGAGAAGAGGTTCAACAACAGAGCCATGTGGACACTTATGGAGAGCTGTATGAGTGTGTTTACATGCAGTTAAGAAATGAGATTAATCAGGGAAACTGGGTTCGAGTAATCAGACTTCACCTCTGCGTTGGGCTTATTTTGGTGTGGTTCACAGATTTTAAATAATGAGAAAGAGAAGACTGCTTCTCAATGTGTGTGTGTGTGTGTGTGTGTGTGTGTGTGTGCGTGTGCACGTCAGACTGAACTGACTGCGATGACAGAAATGCAGACAGACCAGTGCTGCATTTCAGTGCGTGAACTGACTGAATTAAAGAAATGCCTGGTGCAAAGTGACTTATTTAGACATGTAGAGGACACTTTGTGATAGTTTCAGTTTTAGTTGGTCTTTAGGTGGCCAAAATGAGGTACTATTGCACGCCGTGTAATATAATTGCCTCATTCATCTCAGCTGATAGAGAGGTGAGATCAGCTTACTCGAGGAAGCTGGACTAAAGTCCATGTAAATACACTGAGAGATGCTGAATTCAGAGAGTGCTGACTCGAGGTTGTGGTGATTTACAGGGTCAGTGGCTGAGGTCAGTAGAGCAGTATTAGGACTGAAGACCAGGCGTCAGCTTTTGCAGACTGCAGGGACTTAACAACCATCAGAAGGGCCGTTTCTGTAGAATGACCACTCCTGACGCCTGACTGGTTGACATCAAGGAGGTGCTTCATCTGGATGACCTGAGTAATCAGATTGTGGTTTGATATGAATGGTTTTGGGTCTGCTGTGTTCAGTTCTTTAATTTCCTCACTGCTGGATGCTGCTGCTGTTCACACACATTATAAGGCTCAGCTTCAGACAGCGATCAGCTGAGTGATGGTAGTGTGTGTAATGTAACTGTGGGTGTCAGCCCTGAGGGGATGGACATTCCTGTGTGTACACAGTTTGCTTCAAACTTGTACTATCACGAGCACCATGAGAGTCGTGTGACTCATTCCTAAGTTTCATCCCTGCCTGAAATGGGGCCACTCTGGTTGGAATCTGAGCTGGTTCCCAGTTTGCACTGGAGCTGAGAGGGGATGAAGCTGATCTGTAGTCAGAGCCATGAGGTGAGTAGATCAGCTGTGAGACGGAGAGATTTGTTTTGGTTTACAATTTCCCCTTAACATGAGTTAACAGACAGAG
This sequence comes from Helostoma temminkii, assembly GCA_900302695.1. NCBI lineage: Eukaryota > Metazoa > Chordata > Actinopteri > Anabantiformes > Helostomatidae > Helostoma > Helostoma temminkii. Next base: position 14,008 of record OMLM01008731.1, read on the forward strand.
TAATAGATTAACCTAGAAAAGAAATCACGGGTTGTTTGTGTGCTAGATCACTGGGAACATAATTATGATGCCTATTTTTCCGTAGCTGATGTTAAAAATACAGAGATTGTCATGTGAACTGAACACTGCTTGATGTTGTCTGGCAGACAGTGGACATATTATTATAGTAAAATATCCAAAGCCGAGTGATGTCATCTGTTTGTACAAGAGTAACTTAACAAATTTCACAAAACAAGACTATTTAGTGTAAAGCTGAGTTCAGATATCCTGAAGTGACCACTGTAGAGAGTTTTCATTTTCACTGGCGTTGTCAGAGAGGTATTGATCGACTGTAAGCTTGTTAAAGGTAAACTATATCACTGAGCTGCTGGGCCGGATTGCATTAGATCGCATGTAAATAATTCAGTAACTGTGGAGTGTACAAAGAAAAATAGTCTTTTAGTAAATAGTCAAATTCTCTTTGCAGCTTATTTTGTTCCTACATAACTGCAGATGGTCTGTGTCGTCTGTTTAGTGGCTGTACAGCTCAGCCTCAGGCCAGCAATGTCTGACAGGTCACACACTTCCTGCCTAATACTTCCTCATATTCCAGCTAGAGTGAGAAACTGGAAAACACGACTGTCTATATTACCTACCAGTGGTTTCCCACCTTCCCACTATTTGACATATGGCATCTGTGCACCAGCTGAATGCACAATGGAGTCTGCAAGCTAGTAAATGTGGATCAAATTATTTAAAAATGTAGGTAACAAATGCATTCAGTGAATTTGTTAGACCTCAAATCATTTTGGTCAAAAAAATTTAATGTAAACACATTTATTTTTTTACCTCTGAATCTCGTCTCTTGCCAGCAGCACACACACAACCTCTCAGTATCCTCTTCCCTCTGCTCCTGCAGGATCCAGACTTTCAGATCCTTATGGCTGTATATGATGAGAACATCCTGAAGAATCCTTTCTACTTGGCGTTGGAGAAGCAGAGACCCGACCTCTGTAGTCGAGTGGCAGAGCTTCACGGCATTGTGAGTCAGACCCGTTGTCATTTCTACATTTGTGTAAAGTAGTTTTGTGAGGTGTTTAGACATAAGTTAAAGTGGCCATATTATGCTTAATTTTGGGATCATACTTTATTATCAGGCTTCATTGATGCAAAACTATGTTTTTCAAGTTAAAAAGTGCAAATATGTTATAATCCCTTATGCAACAGCTCTTCTGGCTTTGAGACTAAAAAGGTTCCAGTGTCTTTAAGACCCCCCTTCCCCTATCCCACTCTGTTCTGATTGGCCAGGTTGTGAAAGTCTTCACGTGGGACAAAAGTGCATCGTCCTGAAGTGTCAACCTAGATTAAAATAAATCTGTTGCTGGAAAAAGAAAGCAGAGTTTTCCTACAGAGCTGAAAACACTTTCTGATAGACAGACACTTAAAAGTGAGTGTAGGAAAATAGATGAACTGTTATGGATTTCCACACTTAATCAGACTGTTTAGCATTTAGGTAGTTTCATTTCACTACCAGCCAACATGTAAACACACATTCACCTCAAGCCTTAAGCCTCTGACAATGTGTATTCAACATCATTAAATGTTTCAGATTTTAAAGAAACTGCTGAACGTTTATTATTCCAGAATTAATCTTTTGCTACTGATTCAGGCTGTTTTAGTTAACAGGGACTGTTAATGTGAATGTAAGATGCCATGAAAAAACATTAACTACGCTGGTGTGAACAAATCCCAGCAGCAGTTTTGTTCTGGGCAAATTAGAGTAGAACACAAAACAAACACCAAACAATTAAAAGTTTCATTTGTAATTTGAAACACCACATCCCAGCTGGGAGAATGTAGAGAGTAAGTGTATCTGCTGTAGCAGAGACTGCATGCTAATGAAAAAACTACACACTGCAGAGGGAAGATACAGCAGTGAATTAGAACCTGCAATACACCACAGATCTCTACCCAGCAAACCTGCACCAGCTTTCAGTGAACGCTTCCTCTTGTGTCATTGACAATATAATGTCCCACAGTTTGTTTTCACCTACCAGCTTGGGTTAGACACTGTACCAGTGTTACAGTGTTTAAGATCAGGACTGACTGACAACTTCCTGTCTGACCAGGTTTGCTTTTCCTTTTCGCCGCTTAATCACATTCCTCTTAGACACATCCTCCTCTCAGACAAAACTATGCGATCCCTGCATTTCTCAGTTTAAAATTAGTTGAGGGAAGAGGACAGACTGTTGAGGTAATGCTGGATTTAATAACGTGACTGATAAATGATAAATTCTTAGTCAGGTAAAACTTTAAAAGCCCAGACTTTGAGAAAATGCATCCATGGTGAAAAATGACCTATGTAGCTGAAGAATCATTTTTCAAAATACATTTTAGCTTGTTAAGGCATTTGATACCTTGTCTGATAAGGATCAGATGTCTGAAAGCAGACAGCAGCATCTCTGACTCAACTGGATTACAGCAGCTGACCACATTTTTAAACCTTAGCTGTAACAGTGTAAAGGAAAGTCTGGATCGAGTGTGCAGAAATAATTTAATTCATTGTCCTTTGCTTTTTATCCCAACATATCTATTAGTAGGTAAAAACAGTAAAGTGACTTTGAATGCTGTAAGTACGATAGCTGAATTTGAATGGTTTGTTTCAGATTGTGCTCACTGTATTGGGCCTGTTTGGTAGAAGTGTCACGGTTCTGAAACTAAAGTTGAAACTGCAATACTAATGTTTTATTGTTCACTGTAAAATATAACTTCAACCTGTAAGTACAAGTCAAGGGGCTGCATTAGAATTTACATGAAGTCATAAATGTAGTTTTTATTCTTTTAACACAACTAAAAGAGCTTAAACAATGCATGCTGGGAAGTCTCCAGACACTTTTTTTTATCAACTTAATTCATGAGTTGAGGACTTTTTTAATGCAACTTTTATTTTTAAGTTAAAAGTTAAAATGTCAAAATAACTAATGTTTCAAAGTTCTGACTATAATAACTAGAATTTTTAAGTTAAATTAGCTTCAAAGTAGTAAAATATTACCTTTGTCCACAAAATTCCTGAAAGAGAATTTCCAGTGTTGTTTTGTGTCAGATGTGAACCAAAACTGTGGATTCTAATAATTGTGACACTTTAGTCTTGTATTATTCTCCCTCTCCAGTTTCCCTCTACTCACATTTGACTGTGTCTATTTACTGCTGATATTCACATTTATGTTTGTAAAATCTCACAAAATGTCTTTATTAGTGAGATTAGCTTGTGTTCTAGTTTCCTGCGGCTGAATCGCAGTTAAACTGAAGTTCATGCTTCCAGCTGGTGCATGAGGCAGCTCAAACTGAAAGTAAAGTGCGTAACTAAGAGGAAACAAATCAGGGAGAACAGGAGGTTGGTTTGATTTTTAGATACAGTCGAGGTAATAGGAAGTTGACTGATAACCGTATCTTTCCATGTGTAGGTTCTTGTTCCCTGTTGTGGAAGTTTGACCGTCAGCAGCTACACAGACTCTCAGTTCGAAAGCTATGTCCTGCAGCCTGTGGAGGACGGATACCAGACTGCGGATGGAAAGGTTTGTCCTGTGTCTTCATCAGAATCAAAACACTGCAGCAGGGATTATTGACATTTAAAGCAGTGACCACTGATGACACTGGGTACAGACCATCAAAGAGTCAATATAGATAATAATAGATAACTGACTTTAAAACATCAGGACGTTTTTTAACACATAATATCATTATGTCACGAATTATCTTTTGCACGATTATTTTCCTTCTTTATTTTAACCGCTCTGCATAAAACCTTCACTCTGCTGTTTTTGTGTAATGCAGGAGGTCAGGATCCAGGACAGGCAGGTCCTGCTGGGGTCCGGCTTCCCGGCTCCGACATCAGTCCCCATCCTCTTTGAGGAAACGTTCTATAATGACCAGGAGCAGAGCTACAGCATCCTGTGCATCTCCCACCCTGTTGAGGAGGGGCCAAGTCCTACAGAGCAGAACCTGCCGCCCCCTTACTGCCTGAAGAGCTTTGAGGATGTCAGGGAGTTCCTGGGCCGCCACGTCCAGAAACTGGACAAAGTCATCCAGGCCTTTGGTCAGACCTTTAAGGAACAGGAGAGGAAGGGACTCAGACACCACATAGTAAGATGTGTTGCATTGTTTTTTCCATCACGTCCTCCTTCCTTCTGCCAACATTTTCTTCATCACTTCCACTGATGGTCGTCCTGTCTTCTCTCCACTCAGGACTCGGTGAACGGTCTCTACACTAAATGTCTTCAGTGTCTGCTCAAAGACTCTCGCCTGGTGAGTAGAAACCAACCTACAGGACCAGGTGTTAGTCTGAGACAGTGTTAGCATTTAAAGATTAATGATAATAAATCAACACTAATTTTGATTGGTGATTAATAACTTAAAATAAATAAAAGTGAACTATTCCCTGGTTCTCTGTTTTATATAATTATGAATTCAGTATATTTTGGTTTTAAAAAGCTGTCGTTGGTGTACCTACCTGACTATAATATAATATCTGTTAATTATTATCTGTTTTAATCTGATTTAATTTTGCTAGATGGTATTTAGCATCAGTCATGCTGCTGCATGCACCTCCATGCGCCATGCTGGTGCACATCAGTGATTTCACCAAAGACCGACGCTGTGCACGACAGTGTACATGTGTGGTGGCGCATTGAACGCTGTGACTGATGTTAAACGTCATCTGGCAAAAGTAAATTAGATAAAAAAGGGTTTTTAAACACTGAACAGCAGAGAAAAGGAGACAAGTTATGACATATCTGGTTTTAGATGGAGTAGACACTAACTTTAAATCAAGGACATGGCTTTAACTGGCCTCATCTTGTGCCTCTCATGTACAGTATCATCTTGTATTGCAGATGATGCAGAAATCAGTTTATAGTGATATTTTCCTTTAACAGAGGCTAAAACACTTCCAGACCAGGGTTCTAATCATCACAGGATGTTTATTTCAAATGCATTTTTTAAGTAATATGGATTTATTTACTGTTAACTTGTCATACAGTTGCTCAGTTGTTCTCCATGTGCAGCAGTTTAATGTGATAACTCCTTATGTGTGCTGAGTATTATAAAAGTACTATTATTAGGCTCCAACGTCTAATAAGATCATTTGTGACTGTCTTCATGCAGCTTCTTGTTGCTGGTCAGTTTTCTGCTTCTTCAGAATAACAGGACAAGTTGCATTTTGTGCAGTTTTTCTCTGTTTTTTCTGAATCTCTTTCTTCTTCCTACAGAAACTTCTGGCGAAGCAGGAGCTTCAGATGACTCTTCTCAAACAGGCGGTGGAGGTATCTGTATTTATTGTGTTTGCTCGTTTCAGCTCCACTCAGCCCATGTCTGGCAGGAAAGCACAGGACTATTCTGTGGATTTAGTTTCAAGATCTCACATCAGACAGCTTGAGAAATACACCTCATTTATCACAAACGATCAGATGACGAAAGCTTTTCAGTATAAGCACTGTTTGTGGATACAGTACATGGACTTGTATACCCATCCCAGAGGGATGTCCACTATTTGTGCAAAACAATCATACAACATCCCCCACAGCTAGAGTTATAGCTGGTACTGTTTTCATAGCCCCCCCTCGGATCTGCCCCACAAAATCAGAGGTCCAGTAGATGCACATTCAGAGGCCTACAAAACTTTACGCGTCGTTTAAAATTCCAGACAAGCTAGTAACTACAACACACACTTAATACTGGAACTGGGCTTATCTCACATTGCGCTGAGTGAGATTTCATATGTAGAATCACAGTTTTACTTTTTACCTTTTTTTATGTCTTTAAAAACTTTATTTTGTTGTGTGTTTAATGTGACCTGCTGAATGTGCCAAATCAGCCTCTGTGCAGATTTATCAAATCTGTTTTATTAACTACATCATTCTTTCATTCTTCTTTCCAGATTTACGTTCATCATGGTATCCATGATTTAATCTTTAACTTTGTGGGATCGCTTGAAGCCAGCCAGGTAGACCTGATGCTTTTCCTCTCTTCTCTTTAGTGGTAGGAAGCCACAATGATAGTTTTATGTGTTCGTTTTTTATGATTCTTCTCTGATGTCTCTGTCACTACTTCAGTACAGTGGATACTAAGAATTTTATTTTATTTCATAAACTAAATTAACTCTACTAAGTTTTTTGACTGTGGTTCCTTTGTTGGAGCTATAATTAATAACGTTTCATACCGATCCATAAGGTAAAATACCACAAGAAAGAGTGAAAAGTGTGATGTAAACAACTGCAGCTTGTGTGACTGACTTAAAGAAAACTCTACCTGTTCACCCTGGAAGAAAAACACAAACTCCTGAAACATCTAATGGCAGCTGTATTTCTGTACTTTTTAATGTCGTTAAGTTTAAGTAGAATACCACCTGTTCATGTGCAGGTGGACGTTCATGAGATTAGATTTATTTATTTTACTTAATAAAGACACTGTGTCAGATTTCTACTTTACATGAGGCTGAACTACTGGTGTGTAGAAGCTGATGTGACCATGAGACAAAAACAAAATTTAAACATTTAAACGTCTTTGAGTTCTTCGCATCAGTGTAATGTTGCTGTGATGGCAGCATCACGGAGCTGCTCTCATGTCTGTGCTGCTCGTTAACAGGACGCTGCCTTCAACAAAACCACCAGGAGTCTGCAGGAGCTGCAGCAGAAAGACCTGGGAGTCAAACCTGAGTTCAGGTCAGTTCAACTGCTGTAGAGCATCTGCTCGTTACAAAAGTGGCTGGAGGAGTCTGAACATCTGTTCACAATGATTGGACTTAGTGTAAATTAGCTGTTAGTACTGTATTTATTAACAGGTAATCTGTCAGAACGAGGATGCATTGGCATGTGTGATACATGGGATGTGGGTTTCTGAGGGTCCTTAAAAGTATAAAAATCTTTGGAATTTGGCCTTCAAAAGTCTAAAACTCCAAAAAACAACTAAAAGTCTTAAATCTGATTTTGTTAAATCAAAATTTCAAGATTTTCAAGTGCTCTGAAAGTTTTCAGAATGACCTTAAACGCACCATTTTTTTGTTGCTCTGCCAAATTATGTCATACTGAAAACACAAGGACAAAACGTTGACTGTTGTGTGTGTTAATGTGACTACGTGCAGTTTGATTTTGTGTTTTCTGAAATCAGTACAGAGTAACTGGTTGGTTGATGGTTAATTCAGTGCTGCTGGAAGTTCCCAAATGTCTTTTAATTTGCCGAGGCCTCTAAACTTCCTGTTAGTGAGCTTGTGCTGATTTCAGAAAGCAGAAAGTCCAGTATGAATTGAAACCTATGCACCACATTATTAATGGAGTCGGACCACCACTGTTTATCTCTAAACAAAAGCATAGAACCAGAAAATATTCTGCCATTTTGTTTCTGTAGTATAAACTTGTCTCGAGCCAAGAGAGAACTGAGTCAGCTCAACCACCAGACCTCCCCCCTCCTCAAGCTGCTCTGCCTGCGTAGAGTCGCCCTGACCGCCACCCAGACCCCCAAACGCACTGGTATGTTCTGTGTGTGATGTTTTGCTGATAAATGTGATTTGCTTTACATTCAGTCATTTCGCAGACGCTTTTATCCAAAGCAAGAAAAGTCTAAGTCAAGGAAAAAAACATTAAAGTAAAATGCTATTGGAAGTGTGTCTATTTCATAAGATACAAGTGCAAGAAAGAGAGAGTTCTTTATTTTTTTGTGTGCATAGAACAGCAACAGAAAAGTTCTGTTTTCACCAGTTTTTTGAATATTGGGAGTGAGACTGACCTTGTCCTGACCGTGCAGAATTCAGTAGATCATTCCACCATGGTGGGACCACAGAGCTGAAGAGTTTAGTTGATAGTTGTAGTTGTTAGTTGAGTTGAGGTAGACCGATGCAGCTGAGGTGACCACTGTGTAGAGTCTGAACCTCATGCGACAGCTACAGGAAGCCAGTGCAGAGATCTGAGCAGTGGTGTAACGTGTGTCCTTATTGGCTGATTAAAGATGAGCCTTGCTGTTGCATTCTGGATCACATGGAGGGTTTTGATGCTGGTAACCCTGTCAACAGAGCATTGTAGTAATTGAGATGAGAAGAAGGAGCAAATGTGTAGCCCAAAATGTAGTGTAGGATACAAGAGTTTGTTGTGATGTATAGATACAAGCAGGATGCCTCACACATTAACACCAGACTCTGGCTGCAGAGACATTTGCCTGTTGCCTGTTGTCTTGAGCTGTTGTTGTGGCTTCTCACCTTGTGCAGGTTGGCAACAGCCCTGTTGTTTCCTGTGCTTCTAGTATCTGATTGAACATTGAAAAGAGTTTCACACTGAAGTACTGAAAAGCAGAACTTTTAGACTGTGTTTTATGGTGTCAGCATTTTTTATGTCTGAAACTGAAGAATAATTTTGCACTGTGCACTCTGAAAACATCACCAAGATGCTACAACTAGAAATAATGCATTGAGATTGTATGTGTCCCCAGACTAGTGGCAGAGGCAGTGTTATGACATGGACATGTATGGCTGCCAGTGGAACAAACCCACTGGTGATGTCAGTTATGTCACTTTTGTCAGAATAGGATGGAAACATAATGGCTGCTGGTGCCGATAGGGTAAAAACGTGTGATCTGGGTCATTAACGTCTATAAGCTGAAAGAGCAGGGTTAAAAACATAAATTTGTAAACCTGATGTCTAAACTAATAGTTTGTCAGTGATACTAAATCAAATTTAGGCTCTGCAGCGTCTGTGCATTAATAATGATGGGTTATAACTTATCCAATGAGAGGTATTTTGTCCTGACAGTATCTTAGTCAGTCGTCTCTCTGAACAGTCCAACTGAACTCTGAGCGTCCCCTCACTGTCTGTAATCAGATCAGCGCGCAGCACAATACCTGCTCTGTCAGCCTCTAATGTGTTTGCCCAGTTTGTTTTGGAAATCCAAGCTTAGTGGTCCACAACAGCCTCGCTGTCAATCTGCAGAGTCTCACGACCTGCTGCTAATTAATATTTGTCAAGCGACCAACTTAGTTATTTGGTTTGGACTGAGGGAGAGGCTGTCCACACACTTAGTGGGGAAAAAATGTGTGTCTCTTTTTGTGAATGTCTTGTGCTGTCTTCCTCTGCAGTCAGTATAGAGGCGGTGTGTGCGGACGACCTTCTCTCTGTCATCCTCTATCTGCTGGTGAAGACGGAAATCCCCAACTGGTGAGCTGCGAGGGCGATCACTCTGACATGGACGTCATTTCTAGAGCGTGTAAATGACTGGAAGCAACACTCCAGTCAGTTATGTGGGGGAGATGAAGTAAAAATATAAAAATATGACAGTGAGAATGATTAAAGATTCAGCTCATCAGAAATGATTAGATTGTTCGACTGATGATCAAATAAAAACACTGTACTCATTGAATTTGAAATGAAACCAATGACTTTCAGCTTCTATTTAAGGGGTTTGACCAAACTGTGGCATTAACCATTCTCAAAGCACACACACCCTCTGAGGGGCTCATAAATAAAGACGCTGCAGCTGAAGAACAGTAAGAGAAACTGTGGAGGTTGTTGATTACTAAGTTGCTGTTTGTGTTCAGGATGGCCAACCTGAGCTACATCAGAAACTTTTGCTTCAGCCACTCCAGTAAGGATGAACTCAGCTACTGTCTGAGCACCTTCGAGGCTGCAGTGGAGTACATCAACCTGGGGAAGCTGCAGAACACACACTCTGTAAGAGACACACACATACATCCACACACATCGTGGTTTCCCAGCAGTTTTTAATGATACTGATGGTTTTGTGTGTTTTCTGGCCTGTCAGGGCTCAGGGGAGCTGAATGACAAAGCGTTGTTCAAAGAGAAGATGAATCTGCTGGCTCAGAGCACCGCCACGCCCATCCACAGTCTGTTTGAGGTGAGCTGCACTAAACTGATCCAGCGCCCTGCGGGACACAGCGAGGCTACATCCCAGAATCCATCAGCCGCTGCGACGAGTTTGCTAAACACAAATAAATGTTCAGAAATGAAAATTGCAGATGCCAAACGCTAACCTTTAGCTGAATGTTAAGCTTGATGTGTGATTGTATTGAAATGAACTGGTAACACTAACCTCAGCTGTTGGCACATAAACACACCAGCTGTACTGTTGATAATGTTGTAACAGCTAATGCTAGTGTTTGTGTTGGCACGTTACAGTTAACTTTACATTCATTTATATTAATCAAATCACATTAGTGAATCCTTGACATTTAACAAATGTGATGAATTAATTTTTCCCATAAACCGTCTTTCAAGCCATTTTGTTCTCGTTTGTAAACAATACTGTTTTCATGGATGTTTACTATCAAGCAGTCGTCTTCTGTCAAGGCAAGCGAACGGGTGCACATACGTAGGAGTTCTTGCACGGTTCATCTCAGTTATGGTACAGGAAATTACTCCATCATGAAAATTTAAAATAAATTATCTTTAACTATACAAATATATCAAAAAGCAGCAGTTCTGAGATGGGAATCAATATAAAGGAGGGTTGATCCAGTATGAGGCAACATAACCTGAGGAAAATTAATGAGTTCTCTGTGCAGAATATATGATTGGTGAGGAAAGAAAGACACGTTGTAACTTTTATGATATGAGATAGCACCAAGTAACAGCCCAGTAAATGTGATACAGTAATAAAAAAGGAGACTGATGCAACAACTTATAGTGAGGTGTTGCTCGGATCAGTGATTTGATATATTAGTAATGACTTTTCTGATTTTATTGGCACATTGCTGCATATTTTCCATCAGTAGGAATGCACATCATGCAGAGAGACCCAAGACACAATCTTTGTTCTAAAACACTCGCACTGTTGAGGGGGGCTGTGGAGCAACTGTTTCATTGTTTATTTAGTTTAAAGACACTCTTGAAAAATTCTGAACTTGTCCTTTACCAGAGTGGCTTCCTGCATTAGCACTGCCCTGTACTGTGGAAGACACACTGTACAGTATAATAGATACTGTTCTGAACGTCGTAGCACAGTTTATCTGTGAATGTGGAAGATTTAGCAGAAATGTAACTGAGGATGAAAAAAGAAAGGAAGCTAAAATAGCATTAAATGTGTCATCAAAAATCAAAATGTGACTGTTTAATACATGTTGTAATGGCTGCAGCTGTAGTTATGATAGTTTGAATCACACTGAAAAGTATGAAGACACAGTACTTTGGGGATGCGTCCAGATTCCATTGTCCTACAAGTGATTAATAATAATATACTATAATAATAATATTATAATTTGGAATAATAATATTATAATAATTTCCTCTGTGTGTGTGTTGCAGCACATCGCGAATGGAAATGAGGCAGAGGTTAAACGCCTGCTGAGTGAAGGAGAGAGTGACGAGGATGTTAAGATGTGTCATCCCCTCTGCTCTTGTGACCAGTGTGACCTGCAGCTGTCTGGGTCAGAACCGCCCACCCACACTAACACACACATTAGTCTTTCTTGTCAGGACATTTCACATTCCCCACCCCCTAACCCAAACCTCAGGAATCACAGCTAAATGTCTGTAACCAACTGTTCCCTAAAACTAGTATCATACTTGTTGGACGGCTGCACACGGATGATGCTGCTGTGGGATTTATATATATGTGGGACATATATAATAGCGAGGATTGGCCATAGTGGCATCTCAGACAAAGCAACTTTATTTATAAAGCACATTTCAAACACTTATTATTATTTATCTATCTATCAGCAGAAATGTCCTTACAACGGCTGCACTTATAAACTATGATAAGCAGCTTATGCTAGCAGTAGCAACAGATTCAGGTTCCCTCTCTCTATGCTCTTCTACCATCTTCTACCATCTGCTACGCTCTGCACAGCCCTTCAGGTTTCACTCATCATTACATTACAGTGAGTAAATAAGCTGGAAGGAATCATTCTTATTGGTTAAGAGAAGCCTCACTCAAAAACTTTTAGACTGTTGTTGTTATCAACAGCATCGCTCCACGATAGACGGCATCTTTTAATATATTTCTACAAAAAACATTTTAAATACATAACCTGCAACTTTAAGTAGCTCAACAAGTTGATTTCTTAGCTGTGTTGTAAAAGAGAAATCACAATCAGGCTAAAGCATTGAATTAAACTGAAACTAACACAAAGGGGCTGTAGAAGTCTGAATCAGTCGGCCTCCTCCACATTTGATGATTTATTAAATTTGGCTCTTGTGCACACACATCTCTGATTTCTGTTTTTCTTTCTCATGGAGCTTGTTTCTCTTTTTTCTTCGTGCATCAGGGTCATGAATGAGGAACAAAAAGCTGTTTGCACTTTCACTTCCCACTTACTCAGACACACACACACACACACACACCAGGTGTTTAGGGCTATTTTGCCTCTTTTTTCTGTTTATTGGCATTTATTATTAAAATTTACATTGAACATTTGATATGATTGTTTTCTTCTGGCTGTAAACTATTAAGACACATCCACAGTAGCCCACAGAGTGACATTGATTCATACTGTAACTGAGATCACCTTGAGTTTCGGCCTGTGACCCATCTTTCTCTCACTCAGCTGTTAATTATGTGTAAACCGACATTTTGTTCATGTTGCAGGAAGTTGAACGACCCGTCCGTCGTCACACCGTTTTCCAGAGACGACCGAGGTTACACTCCGCTGCACGCCGCTGCTGTCTGTGGTGAGGACGATGAAACGCGAGGCAGTGTGATGTTTTACATGTCAGAACATTAAACCAACCTGCGTGTTGTGTTCACATCAGGTCAGGCCCAGCTGATAGACGTGCTGGTGCATAAAGGAGCACCTGTTAATGCCACAGACTACCACGCCCTCACACCACTGCACCTGTCCTGCCAACGGGGATACCAGGGAGTCACGGTGAACACACACACACCTACTGCGCAAAGTTTTATTATCCATCTATAAATATAATAATACTGTGGGTGCAGGTCAAATAAGACTATAAATGAAATGCACTAAAGTAAGTGCAACACGTCACACTGATCTGAAGTCACTGCACTGGCTTCCTGCATGTCAAAGGATCTATTTTAAAACTCTACTATGCTCTCCTTTCCATTAACCTGACGCCATCCGAATGTGTCTAAAACATGAACTAACTTCAAACATCTTCTGTCAAAATTTCACAGAGAAAATAAGTGGTCTGTGGAAATATTTCCAATAATGGTGAAACAATAAGAAAATACACACTTGGACTGTCTGTAAATCATCTCCGGTAAAGGCGTAATGATCAAGGGAAAACCCCAACAAAATAAAGTTGCATCGCAGGAAGTTGTTGAAATAGATGTGGAGAGAAAGGAAATGTCAGCATCCAGCAGCAGCAAACCATAACACAGTGAAACGATCAGACAAGACAAGAAACAGTAAAACACACTCACCTGTTTTCTCATGTCGGCGCTTAAAGTGGCACTAAAATAGCAAAACACACGTGTATCGTGCTGCTCAGTCACACGAGATAAGAAAGAAGAACACGTTACATAAAAAGAGGATTTTAGGATGAATAGAGTTAATACATTCGGGTGACTGAAGGTTTTTAGGAAACAGAAGCTGTAATACTGTAAAACATAAATATATAAACTGAGTATGTGATGTACTTCTTTTCTTCCAGCTGCTGCTGCTGCACTACAAGGCGAACACAGAGGCTCAGGACAACAACGGCAACACACCGCTTCATCTCGCCTGCATGTACGGACACGAGGACGTGAGTCAAACATCTCTTCAGTGAAACCTCATTTTTAGGCCAGATTCAGAATTTGATGGTTCCCAGTATTTTTGGCTTTTGATCTCTTAAAGGGCAATTTAATTTGTTTGCAGTGGTTCTACTTTAGACGTATGAATTAAACTCCCCTCTGCCTTTGTCTGTCTGCCTTTCACTTTGCTTCTAGCTTAAAAAGTAGAAAGCTCAAATTAAAAGTTGTTGAAGTTATGTACTGTATGGGCAGCACTTTGTGAGCAGTTTAGTCTGTTTTAGAGGCATGAAGTGGTAACTGTACCATATTTCATAAAAAAGAACGATTAGAGGAAAGTTTCAGAGTAGTTTTTATTATTTTCTAGAAACACTGTATTAGTCAATAAATAAAACATTTATTGGTCAATGGGACAATTTGCTCGTGAAGGGCTCCTGATCAATCAGATAATGTCAGATGTAACAAGCTGATTGAGTTGTTGTGCGTCAGTGTGTGAAGGCCCTGGTGTACTACGACGTTCAAACCTGCCGCCTGGACCTGCAGAACGATAAGGGCGACACGCCGCTGCACATGGCGGCCCGCTGGGGCTACGAGGGAATCATCCAGGTGCTGCTGGAGAATGGAGCGAGCACGGACATCCTCAACAAGAGCAAAGAATCGCCGCTGCACTGTGCACTCAACTCCAAGGTCAGCAGCTGGATTAATGCCTGAATGTTCTAGAAACGTCACACACTTCTCTCTGCAGTTATGTTAAGGCTCAAAGGGAAGCCACAAGCAACTAACTTAAATTTCAACACAGCAGATTATTTCTTATGTCATAATGGGTTTCTGTGCGGAGGCTGCTTCAGGTGTGTTAAAATCTCAGAAAACCCCATTTGAATTCATAACCTTTTATACAGTTTTATGCTTCTGTTTTTGTCTGGACATGCACTTGGACTCGTACAGTACATTTGTGTTAAGAAGGAAAGGAAGAAGGAAAACTGAATAATCATATAATCAGAAGCGTTTTTTATTGTGTTAATACAATAGACTCCAGATACAAATAGGTCTTGAATTGACTTGTGACAGTTTTCCTTTCTCTTTCCCTTAAGGCGCCTTCAGACTGTGAGATTTCACTAATTATAGAAGCTTAATGTAATGTATAATCCTCTTAATGTAAAGCAGTCTAATGAAGCCTCAGTTTACATTAATGTGGTTTATTTGGGAATCAGAGGGTAAAATCAATCCTGCTCAGACTGTCAAACCAAAAATAAATGTTTGGCTGTAGATGATCAGCGTCAGGCTGCAGGTTGATGCTCGACACCTTGGCTTTAATAGTCAAAGACACACAGCTGAGCAGAGCTCAGACTATTCATCAGCATGTGAAGCTGCTCGCTTAATGATCAGCAGAGTTTATTAAACGACAGGAAAGATTTTTACAATCTGCTGGTCACAGGTCAGTAAAGAAATGAACAAAATCAAAGCTGACGTTCATGTTTCAGATCTCTCTTGGCTAATCTGATCAGCTGCTGCTGTTTTTGAGGATCAGAAGGTTACTGGGTCATGGGAACACAGCTGATCCTTTTTCAGTCTGAATCTGACTTCAGATCAGCTACCACAGTTTTCCTAGGTGTTATGTACATGAAACCAACAATGCACAGTAAAAACCCTTCATGTAAACTTCATGTCTGTGTTTCATGTTCCTGTAGATCCTTGTGTTGTTGCAGTCGACTCAGAACGGGCGTCAGCACAGCGAAGTCGATGTGAGTCCGAGGGGTCAGAGGTCACGGAATCCAGAGGCAGCAGATATTCATGTGAAAATGATCAACAGCTGAATCCTCAGTTGATTTATCTTTAAGATTATCAATTTCACAAACGTTTCTGTCTGCAGAGTAAATTTCTCTGTGGACACTCTAGAGAAGATGCTACGTTAAAATAAGAATAAGAAGAAGAATATCAATGAAAATCTTTTAATAATAAAAATATCTGCCAATAGTACAGGTGAAATTTTGCTTGGTAAGATTTCTTTAAAATCATGTGCAATATTTATAAAAAGCAAATCAGCAGATTAGCTGAGAAAACTCATTTGAAGCTTTGTCACCAGTGTTTGGAAGTGAAAACAGAATGAGACAGTGATGCTCAAAAAATGTAATCAAACTTTGCCTTTTTTATATTTAAGATGCTTAAGATGTTTCAGGTTTACGACCACTAAAGGAGGATTTAAGCACTTAACATGTTTTTCCAGTTTGCTGAAATAGTCCTAATGGATTTGTTTCTGTTTTGTAACTGTCACTAGTCTGTACAGTAACTGTGTGTGTTTGTCTATTAAAAATCCTTTTCACTGAAGTAACGATATATTTTAGTTTTTCATTACTAAGCAACATGGCTTAATCTTTTTTTGTTTAAAGTCCAACACAACAAACACAAGTGACGCATCACGTGAAGCTGAAACTTTAGCTGATGATGGAGTGTTTTCACAGTGTAGTAGGACAGTTGTAAGTTAATCATCTCATAACTGGCTTTAAAAAAATGAATGATAAATAATGGAATCGAATATGACAGAGCAACACGTGAACTACAGTTTTTAATGTGTTTCCTCACAAAGCACAGACTTTACCTCTCCTCTGTCTCTTCTTCCTCTCAGTCTCCCAGTCGCTCCCCTCCGGCCTCCGGGTGCAGCAGCCGTCGCTCCTCCGTCTCCAGCACCTCCTCTCTGGGCTGTGAGGCCAAACCAGAGAGAGAACGAGTCCGACACAGAGAGGTAACCGGCAGCAAACGTGCAGTATTTATATATGGATATATTAGTTTCAATTACTGTTGGGTAATGGGAAAAAATCTGTGGATGAAAAAGATCAGTGTGGCTCTTAACTGCAAACAGGAAGAAATAAGCAGTAATACTAGAGGTCTTCGTAGTATTACTACTAAAGCAATAAGTAGTTTGTGAAGCAACAGGAGAAGCTGCTGATGCTGCCTGTGTTCGTGTGGTCGACAGGTGGAGAAGCTGCTGCTCGCCGTGGCAGACGGCGACGTGGAGATGGTGAGAGCACATCGGCAGCAGGTCACATTGTCCACGTAGACGCACGTGTCGCCGGCGACTTCATCTCTGAGTGTTTGTGTTTCAGGTGCGTTACCTGTTGGAGTGGACGGACGAGGAAGAGGAGGACGAAGTAGAAATTAAATCCGAGGCTCTGATGTGCCACCCGCTGTGTCAGTGTTCTAACTGTGCACCTGCTCAGAAGGTCCGTCATGATATTAATGATATTAATGATGTGACACAATGAATAATAAAAAAGTGAATAAAATATTTACAATTATAATCACAAATAGGATCAAATTTCCAAAAGGTTTTAAGACTATCAAAAATAATTTGGTAACATTTTATGTCATGGGTGTAATAGTGTTAAATATCTGCTGCTAATAGGATTTTTTTATAGTGTGAGTGTGAAGCTGGTCTGTGTCTGACGCTCTGTCCTCTCTGTGTCCTGCAGATGTCCGTCCTGCAGGCCGGAGCTCTGGGTGTTAACAGCTGTAACGCTGACGGCTTCACTCCGCTTCACGTCGCCGCCCTGCACGGCCACTCAGTGATGGTCGCTCTGCTGATCCGCCACGGGGCCAACGTCAACGCCCGCACCAACCAGAGCTCCACGCCGCTTCACCTGGCCAGTCAGAACAGCCACATCCAGGTAGGAGAGAAACGGGAGCAAAGCAGGCTGGGAAGTGACTAAATTGAGGACGTGAGCGCTGCCGTCATTTAAATGTTGGTTAAGTGTGTGTGTGTGTGTGTGTGTGTGTGTGTGTGTGTGTGTGTGTGTG
>OMLM01008731.1:41484-59425 GCA_900302695.1 Helostoma temminkii
GTGAAAATCCACAAAGGAAAAAACTTCTTAGTGCAGAAAAGAGGCCATTTGTATTTATAACTGTACCCAGAATGGTGGTTCCCAACCCTGGTCTTCTGGCACTGTTCCTGCCCTACCCACTGCCGATTACCTGGATCAGATGTGTTGAGTCAGTCAGAAGCTGCAGGAAACCAGTTCGCTACATCTTCACTATGTCTGTGGGTTCCACTTTCCATTTGCAAACGTGTCGTGTCATCTGTTCCCTCCAGTGAGAGCAGGATGTCCTCAGGCCACCGTCTGAGGGATGTGGAGCAGCAGCGCCCCCTGCTGGATGGGCAAGAGAAGGCGGTGGAGCGGATTTCCCACAGTGAGCCCAAACAGCTCTGGTTTATCCAGGACTGCTGCGGCATGGTGTGCGCCTTCATCACCTGGTTCCTGGTCTTCTACGCCGACTTCGTGGTCACCTTCGTCATGCTGCTGCCCTGTAAGAGCTTCTGGTATGCTGTGGTCAACGGGGTGGTGTTCAACAGCCTGGCTCTTCTGGCTCTGGCCTCGCACGTCCGCACCATGCTGACCGACCCGGTGAGAAGGCTGAGGATTTTAGGAGCCCAGTGGCCTTTTTAAGTATTTCCAGTTTCCATCCTCTGAGTCTCTGTGTTCGTCTCCTCAGGGAGCCGTTCCTAAAGGAAACGCCACTAAAAGCTACGTGGAGAGTCTGCAGCTGAAGCCGGGAGAGGTTGTTTACAAATGTCCAAAATGCTGCAGCATCAAACCTGAGAGGGCTCATCACTGCAGGTCAGAGAGTCTGGCTGCTGTGCCTCAGCGTTTTATCACTGTAATGGATCAGTGGATCCAGGTTATGTTATTGAGAAGAGAAGAGTTTGTGCAGTGAGGTTTTTATTAGTTAAAACACTGGAGGGTGTGAACCTCACTGGGTCTGGGTGGAAACCAGGTCGTTTAAGGTTCATACGTAAAGTGGAATCACACCAGAAGACGAAAGCTGGTCAGGACAACGTATCTCAAAAGTGAAGGACGTGAAAACATTAAAAATTTACAGCTTTCAAAATAAATCATGAAAATATCACAGGACTCTAATGAGGCAAATGACTTTCCATCACCATCATCAGATGAATAAAGAGTTGTGGGTTATCTCACACTGTACACAAGACGTTTCCTAATAGGAAGGTGGCTGTTTTTAAGTTAAAAACTTAACTGAGTTAAGTTCAACCTACTTAAAGGGACAGTAACTAATTTCAGATGGATTTCTTTAAACTGGATTTTCTTTCCGTAGCACAGCTGAGACACAAGACGTCTGCTCCCATTTTACACTTTGTCATTATGTCTAACATATTAGTTATTGCAGCTTTTACTCTGTTAAGTGTAACCTGCTGTTTTTTAGTACAGCTGACTGAGTTAAGGTGAGAGGGAGGGCGAGTGGAAGACTGTTTGGTGACACAAAGTATTGGTGTCATCATCTCTTCTTCTTCTTCTTCTACAGTATATGTCAGCGCTGCATCCGCAAGATGGACCACCACTGTCCCTGGGTCAACAACTGTGTCGGAGAGAAGAACCAGAGATTCTTCGTCCTTTTCACTGTAAGTGCATCTGTTTTTCTGAAGACGTGGACACTGACTGAGCTCAGATCCACAAGCAAGAAACACCAAGGTGACAGAAAAGCATTCGTAAAATATCTGATTCTGATGGACTGTGAATGATGTTTCAATGTTTAATCCTCTGATTTGCCACCGTAAACTCTTCAGAAGGATTCTTCTGCGAGCGACTGAGGAAGCAACGTAGGTGACAGACGTGTGTGTGAAAGACTGTGGCTGTTTTCTGTAGTGTTATAGTTTTTGTATGAATAGTTAGAGAAGTGCGTAGAGCTTGAAGCAGAGTCATTTATATAAAAACCCTGAATCAGTGAGTTCAGATTCTTGGTCCACTGTTACCACCACTAATGGTAAAACCCTGATCTTTCCTAATTTTAATCTTAATTCTAATTTGTTAGGTTATAAACTTCTAAATGCATTCACATAAAAAACTATAATAGTAATTATACATACAAAAATCATCACGATAAACAAGCGTCTTAAATGTCCTACAAGGAAAATTTAATTTAAATGAAATACATTTCCTTGATATAAATACATACACTCATTGAATAGAATTTAAATAGATTTTCTTTATTCTTAAAAAGTAGGAATCTTCACTGAGGCGATTTGAAAATAGTTTTACTATAAATTACTTTTGGTGCAGGGAATCACTAAGTACCAGTTACTTGAAAACGAGTAGAATTACTGTGTATTTCATCAGGATACTTAATTTATTTAGTATCCTGATGATCTGGAGCAATAACAGGTTTTTCGCTTTTGACTTGACTTTTCCTCTGTGAAGACATTCACTGACTGAATCAGTGAATGTTTGATAGTGCTGCTGCGTTTCTCTGCTTCGTCATCATTTCAGCCACAGTATCACAGGAAACATTTGCTAGTGACAGAACATGAGCTTAAAACTACTTATGAACTTTTCTGTGAAAACAAATAGATGAAATAAGGCACAGAAGATGTTTAAGGTCACTATAAAAATGAATCTGACATCTCAAAGTTTAGTCAGAAACTGTGGTATCAAACAGAGACGTCTCCTCTCTGTTTGATACGACACGAGGCTGAAATCGATGTGAAATGTTTTTTTAAAGTTTTCCTCTCTGACTTAGATAAGTTGCTTTGGATAAAAGCGACTGCTAAATGACTAAATGTAAATGTAAAAGTCCCGTTGGAGCCGTCAGACTCTGAAGACGTTCTCCTCCGTCCTCAGATGTACATCGCCATGATCTCCGCTCACGCTCTGACCCTCTGTGGATACCAGTTCATCACCTGTGTCAGAGTCCAGTGGAGCGGTGAGTCCCGCTGTCAGGAGCGTGTTTACAGCAGCCGCTGGTTGTTCAGTCTTAACTGATGTTTAATCTGCGTCCAGAGTGCAGTGACTTCTCTCCTCCGGTCACGATGATGCTGATGATCTTCCTCTGCATGGAAGGCCTCCTCTTCTTCACCTTCACAGCCGTCATGTTCAGCACTCAGCTCCACTCCATCTGCAACGACGAGACGGTGAGGATGCAGCGTGTTTTACCTTTCGTTTTACCTAAAATAAAATTTGGCTTTTCTATCCAAAACAAGATAGAAAACACAGAGTGAAGAAACAGAAATTGTTATTTTCTTTATTTATTTTACAGGAACCACAAGAATAATGTGTGTTTAATTTAAAAAATAAAAACATCAGAATAAAAACGATGTAAACCTTTAAACCTTACAGCTTTAACGAGCATATTTATGTTGGGTACAACAGAATTTCCTTTTCTGTTTTTAATGGAGTTATGAAAGAGTTTAGCTTAGTTCAAAGTGTTTATCCTAAATATCATCACCTCCGATGAAAATGAGTGTAGAGCTATCACTGCTGTGGTGTTTTCAGATAGGACGTGTGCATTCACACACCGACCACATTTCATACCCGCCCTCCGCAGCAAGCGCACCTCAGACTGCATCCTACCTGAAAACACTCTGCAGTTACAGTTTGTTAGAAACTGCAGAGAACCAGGTGTGAACAGTCACCGTAGCTTTTAAACACAAATAGTTATTTTTAAATAGTTGCCTCATGATTGAATAACTAGATGAGTAAATGTTCCTAATAAACTGATTTTGACTGTTATTGGGTTGTGTTCGTATGTCTGTCAGGTGATCGAGCGTCTGAAGAACGAGAAGCCGACGTGGGAGCGTCAGACTCGCTGGGCAGGGCTGAGGTCGGTGTTTGGAGGTCAGCCGTCTCTGCTGTGGATGAGTCCCTTTGCTGGACTCAAACTACCGACCTTTATCCCCAGACGCACCCGGAGGGGCGGGGCGGAGTTCTCCGTCTGACGAGCTAGTTCACACGCAGTGAAGATTTCTCCTGGTGGTGGTGAATGGTAACAAACCTCAGGCAGACGGGGACCTGCAGTGAGTCAGTCTCCAGACTGTCCCTGAGTCAGACTCTGCTGCAGAGCCCTTTAATAAGAGAGTTGAACCTCTGACCGTCTTGTGTCGAGGAAGATGGCGGAGCATCGTCCTAACTCAGAGCTGGACGTGTGCAGAAGAATTTCTCCTGATGGAGTCAGACGTGGAGTCTGACTGGTTTTTATATCTGCTCATTAAGATGCTGGATCTTCTCAGTCGGGCAGCATTTCACTTTTAAATGTAGAATTTGTTTTGTCAGATTACTGGGATCCACTGATCTGCTCTGTGTGTGACAACATGAAGTGAAATGAAATATAAAAATATGAAAAATGTAGTAAATCACAGATCAGCTCTCCTCCATAGTAACTTAAAAGAAATCCAGTTTTAATATTGACATGAGCCTCAAACTATTAACACAATGTTTCGCCCAGTTACTGTGAAAATAAAATCTACATATTATTAAGTTTCTTTCAACAACATGTTTTGTTGAAAATATAATTTGTTTCACAGTAATTGGGGGAAATGTTCCCAGATCATTTGTATAGGTAATTATATTTCTATTTTACACTACTTTCGTATTAATTATATCATATTATTGCACACTTCAAACATTTCTGACACAAACTTGTATTATTGTAAGTGTATATTATGTAATGATTATGTAATTAGCATGCTGTAAATCAGTGTTCACTTTAACCCCATCAGACAGTCACATCCTTTAAATCAAACCTTTCTTCTTTTAAAATTGCAGTAACTAATATTTAACACGTTTACTAAGAAACTAAAAGAATAGTTGGACAAGACGTTTTGACTTTGAACAGATTTTAAAATATCCACTAATGACACATTTTTGAATCTTTGTTGATTGGTTGACATGTTTTTTTGTTGTTGATTGGTTGTTTGGAGACATTTGCTGTCTCCAGGTGTTTTGTCCTTATGACTTTTCCTTTTGGACCATTAAGTTTATATTTGTGGTTGTAGTCTCAGCTGTTGGACACAGTGTGATGACGTTTGGCTCAGAACTGTAATAACTGATCCTATGACTTTTCAGTAAATGTCAAAATTTAAAAATTCAGTACTTTGGTTTGTGAACACACACTCCTCGGTACTAATGACATTCCCATCAGCAGCACTGCTGCATGTGTTCCTGTGCGTCTCCATAAAGCACCTAGCACGGCCGTAGACTCTTAGTCTGGTTTTATTTTGATTGTTTTGATTTTCCAAAATGCACTTTAACGAAAATGTATTAAAATTCTTACATTAAACAAAAAGTCATTAAGTGGAATGAATGTGTTAAATCACCTCCATGTGCTACTTGCCTGATGTTTAGAGTTGTACAAATACAGTGCTGTGAAAAGTATTTGCCCCCTTTCTAATATTAAATTTTTTTGCATATTTATATATATATTTCACAAAGTACCAGGCAGGTCAGGACAGTGTTTTTCCCTTAACAAATGAAATCATTATTAAAAACTGCATTTTGTATTTACTCAGGTTATCTTTGTGTAATATTAACATTAGTTTGATGATCTGAATCACTTCAGTGTGACAAATATAATCAGGAAGGTTGTAAATACTTTTTCACAGCACTGTATTTATGTCCTATGGAACCGTCGCTGTTTTCCTACCTCAGTACAATCTACACTTCTAACCACTCTGGCTCAGGATCAGGTTTTTTCAGTACGTTTTGACTGAAAACTCTTGAACCAACAGGACCTACAACTGCTTACACTCAGTTCTCTTGACTTCATATGCACTACATGTGTCTAAATCTTAAGATGAATCACGGGAGAGTTTTAATTTCTCGTAAAGATCTAACCCATGTTTTGTTTTTGTTTAGGTTTTTTCTTGATTTTGACAAGTGATAAAAACATCAATACATCAGAATGTAACTGGGAGAAACTTGCATCCTCCCTGGAAAAACACAACTGACGTTAGAATATGAAAAAACTGTACTTTTGTTTTATCAGATTACACAGTTGTTCATATTGCATGTTGAATTTGTGACCTCACTTTCTACCTTCAAGCATCTCTTGGTCCAGAATAAAGAGGCAAACTCATGAAAACTCTGTCAGTTCAGTTTTATTTATATAGCGAATCACAATTCACTTCACATATTAAGGTCAAACATTCGTTGTTTGTAGAAAAACCCCAGCAGATCCAGGCTCATGGTGGGCGGCCATCTGCCTCAGCTGGTGGGGGTGAGAGTAAAGTATAGGCTTGTCATGAACTTGACGAATCATTTTCACTTCAGTGATTTTTCTCCTCTAGTCACCATGACATTTATGCTATTCATTGTTTTCGGTGGTGATCGTCTTTCTTTCCAGCACCGACATCAGGTCAACATTTGACTTTTCTTTATGATAAAATACCTGCAGAACTATTGACATCCCCAATCTCAGCAGTACTTTGTGCTTAGTGCTAATTAGCAAATGTTATCTGTTAAACATCTGGAAGTTGAGTGTGTCTGCGTGCCTCACACAGTCCTTAGCCTGGATGAAGAGTTTTATCAGTGTCACTGCAGTTTTAGTTCTTAGTGAAGCCTTTCCAATGTCTACATTTAACCTGAATACTCACATTTCAACATCAAAACTCGCAGCAGCTCAGCAGATTCTCTTAAAAACAACTTAACAGTTTTTTTCTGCTCTGACAGATTCGTGGGCCTTTTGCTTTTAGTCCTTCTGGACTCTTCTATCAGTGTTGACTCCATCTGTGAAGCGAGCTCAGGTTTCCCACTGGTGGAGGCAGCATGATGGCTCCAGTTAATCATTTCTGATCTCTAAACACTACACACACACACACACACACACACACTAGTTAACACCTTTCATTTAGAAAAGAAGCCTCAACATGTTGCATCAAATTGCCTGTTTGTTCCTTTTTTGTGTGTTTTGGAGTCCAGTTCACAGCGGCCCCACGACAAACCTCCACCTCAACATAACGGACCAGGAGCTGTTCTGGGGCGCAGACCAGTATGACTTCTCTGTGGTGCTTCGTGCTTCTGGGATGGAGTGCTTCTGGCACTTTGCTCACCGCGGAGAGAGGTTCTACCTGAGCTTCATGGTAAGACGAAACGTTCAGGCCCTGACACGCTTCTCTCAGCAACACGAGCAGATTATTACACTTTAAACTGAAATGTAAATGTAACTGTCACCATATAAAAGCAGTGGAAACAGAAACATGATTATTTCTGTCAGAAATAACTCAAACTCTAAAAAAGTAGTCTCCATATGGAACCTCATATGGAATTACTCATAATGAGCTTTAGAAAATCATAAGTAATGATACGCCCTCACTTAGCTCACTTTATTGTAGAGTTATTTTTTATGCAAAACCTAAAACAGAGAAAAAAAATCATAAAATTATTAAAATAAAAACTGCGTGTACAGATTTACAGATTTGACAGAATAATGAGATGCAGACGTTTCTTGTGTGTAAACTTTTGCTCTGAAGGGATCCAGAGTCAAAGAGGTTCATCCTCTTTAGACTTTTGTTTTACTGTTGTATACTGGTTATTATACTGGTTATTATACTGGTTAGTTCATAATACTCATGATACTGATACTGACGTGTCGCTGCCCATTTTTCTGCCTTCCCTCTCTCTGCTGTTGCTCTGCTTTCCTACCTGTCTGTCTGTAGGTCCAGTGGGTGACGGGAGTCGCCCAGGACAGACACCTGTCTGTCACCATCAACGCTCCCAGCAGTTTGTTACTGTCGAAGATTGATGACGCGAAGGGTCAAGTCAACTTTGAGGCTGAGGAAACAGGTACAGTGTCTCTGCTAACTGAGGATGAAGATGTGCTGTACCAAGAATTCTTTTTAATTCAGTTTATTTATACAGCAAAACATCACAACTAAACTCATGTCAAAGTGTTTTACAGTGTTTGAGGTTTAAGACTTTACGGAATATAACAACACAACTATAGGGAATTAAAGAAAAACACAACAAGAGCAGCACTAGGAGACATTGGAGAGGAAAAACTCCCTTTAATGGAGGTAACGTCCAGCAGAACAAGGTGGGCGGCCATCTGCCGCGACTGGATGGGGTGGGTGGAAAGGGAGAGAGAAAAGAACAACAGCTACAAAACAACAACAACAAATTGTTAAACTGCCTGTAACAATTAAATTCCATGGAAAAATAAGATTTCAAAAACATTAGGTTGAAGTCAGGTCACTGAAGCTTATTTAACTTTTTGGGAAAATGAAACTACGTTCCCACATCAAAAGGAAACTAAACTCTGAACTCAGTGACGAAGTTGGAACTTGGTGAAGCTTCTTTTGTCTATAGCACTGTGAAAGTTCATTGTCAAATATCTGAAAATGTGTGTGAATTGTAAATCTCAGGCGATTTCTTGATATGACTCACTGCTTGGTAATTTTAATTTTTCTTACCAAACCACATTTTGTGTCACAGAAAGCTGGAGAGACGCGAGGTGAGCTGAGCTGAGCAGACAATCTGGCAGAGGAGTGACTTTACATGTACATTTAAATTTAATTTGGAAGATGTTTTTATCCACAGTGAGATACAAACGCAGCAAAAACAAGTCTGGGAGTTTATTTTTATTTATTTCTTATGCTAGGAACACAAAGTTTCAGAAGAGTTCCTGTGAGGTGGCTGAAATTTGTGGCATAAATGTTTCGCTTGTAAATATTTCAAACCAAAAAACTGGATCCATTCTTCTTCCTCAGTCTGAAGTAAATCACAGCACAATATTTCTTTATGTTGTGTCTCATTTGTGGTTCGTTGCTTCCAGGTTTCTATCAGATGTGTTTCAACAACTTCCACAACCGATTCGGCTCCATGCAGATCTTCCTCAGCTTCGGCGTTTACTACGACAGCTACCAAGACTCTGCTGCGAGAAAAGAGGAGGAGAAGAAGAAGAAAGAGGAAATCAGCAAAGATCTGAACAACACACTGACCGTCATAGAGGTGCACACACACACACACACACGACTCCGATATCCAAGGTAACCTAGTACTTTACA
Organism: Helostoma temminkii; assembly: GCA_900302695.1. Taxonomy (NCBI): domain Eukaryota; kingdom Metazoa; phylum Chordata; class Actinopteri; order Anabantiformes; family Helostomatidae; genus Helostoma; species Helostoma temminkii. The sequence goes on from OMLM01008731.1 coordinate 50,430, forward strand.
GTATCTGTTCCAAAAATGTGTTTTAAATTCTATTATTTACATATATTTTATTTGTGTGTGTGTGTGATGAAATTACAGCAGGTGAATTTTATCTGGTAATTTCTGAACCATAAAGACAATATTTCCCCTAATTCCTGTGGAAAACTCAAACATTTTTCCCAGAAAACAAACATTTATTAAAAAGTAACTATAATTTTTCTCAAGTGTATGATTTTCTGAAGTTAAGATGAAGTTAGAAAAATATATTTTGCACTAATGGTGGTGATTTAAAACGATACCACGCCTCTTGCCCAGATGACAGCTGGGATGGACTCCAGCACGACAGCGACGTCTTCAGGGATGATTTAATTTAAACTGGAGAATTGTTTATGATTATGTTTATTATTATGTCATTAGCAGCCTGGCTCATAACTACGATAAAAACACAGCAGCTCAGTTATAATTAAACTTTCATACAGTCACTTTACATTCAAACTTTTTTTATTTGTACTATAATAAGAACAAATGTAAAAGTTCTTCATAGAGAATTTTAGCACAGCAGTTTTTTCATGATTACAATTTTCACAGTTAGCAGTTTACAGTAGTACTAATTGATGCAACAGTAGTAGTACTTGCACTACTACTATCTGTCCCAGCTTATATAAACTAGTTACCACTACTTAATAACTGTATCTACAGATGCACACAGTACTCTTCACTGGAAATGACTTAGTTGTGTGAAATTGTACAGTAAATTATTAAGTTATTTAAACTGTAAGTGTACTACACTAAAGCTTTCGTTAGCATAACATACTACTTCACTTTACTGTTTATATATATATATGTTTGTTAGTTTTGCTTTTTACAGTGTAGAAGTACTGTTAACAGTAGTAGTAACACTTGTAGTAGCAGTGGCAGTGACATAGTATCTGTAGCAACAGCAGTACTGTTTGCAGTACTTGTATGTGGATCTGTTCGTTCTGCTGTTGCAGGACACGACTCAGAAAGTGGAGCAACGCGTCTTCCACATGTTCCGCTACTACAGCGTCGGCCGCATGAGCAAGAGCGCAGACTACTACCTGCTGCTGTCCAACTCGCAGTACATCACCTGGTGGTCGACGGCCCTCAGCCTCCTCATCCTCACTTCCGGGTACCTGCAGCTCCTCTTCCTCAAAAGACTCTTCATTAGCAAGACGTGCACTGAGGGCGAGAAGCCGCGCTGCTGACGCACCCTGATGTTTACTGTGTCGAACACCCACATCTGTACGTCTGCGTCAGGGATGTGGAGCCGTACGTCACAGTAAAACTCTGTGGTAGTCAGTTTACTTTTCTGGTACTCTGTTTGTGTACTTGTATTTCTGCACACAGTAACATTAAAGTTTATTATTTAAATGTGGACAGTTTGTGATGTTTTCCTCTGACAGCAGGTGTAGTCAGGTTTAAATCCACTTTATTATTAATTAATAACAAAGTTATTAAAGTTTTACTGGTCTAGTTTGCTGCTGTACATAAAGAATGTGGGTTGGTGAGTGAACGAGCAAATAAAATATGTTACAGTCACGTTTTATCAGGTGTACAGCATCAGCGTCACTGAGGTTAATAATTCTCCTCCAGTGGACGTGAAGCAGGTCGGCTCCTTCGCCTCCTCCTCAGTGTCTGCAGCCATGCTGGTGAGCACTCTGCTGCTCCTGCTGAGCTCACGGTGCGTCTGGGCCACCAAGTCTGAACCTCCCATGAGTGAGGTGGTCGCCGGGTTGTTCAGGGGATCAGACAAATATGACTTTGCCATTGTGGTTCCTGCTGCAGGGATGGAGTGTTTCTGGCACTTTGCTCATCAGAGCGGAAGCTTCTACCTGACGTACATGGTGAGAGTTTTCACCGTTAAGCTGCAAAGATAAAGTGATTCGTTTGATGTGTTTTCATGAAATGAAAGCAGAAGTTTATATTTCTGTGCCTCTGTTCCTCAGGCTTATCGCACTGACTTTCAAGGTGATCCACTTTGACTTCTAAACATGTGATACCAGCCAGCACTGTTGATGTATTAGCATTAGCTTTTCCATATAACCTGTACAAATACAGATATGTGCTTAGTGTGTTTTCACATCTCGTAAAAGTAAGAGATGTAGATTATCACCAGCCTTATCCTCAGTGTCTGATTCAGCTTTTTGACAGTGACGTGTTTAATGGACAAAACCTGCAGAATATAACAGAATCAAACACCACAAAGACAAAAGAAACACAAAGCAGCCACAAACAGATGAAAAACGTCTGCAAAACAAGGACAAAGAGTCTCACAGAGACACAAATACCTCTGATCCAATGCAAAGTGACCAGTAAAGGGAAGGAATATATTCAAACAGCAACACAAACACACCAAAACCTAGAATCTGAATGTGACAGTGATGGAAGTGCTCAGAACAGGCTCAGTGACTGCAGTGTAGACCTGGATCAGCTCTTCTTGAGGCAGTGTTGCTGTTTAACTGTCTGTATATTGGGCCCATTGTCATGATGTGTCTGTGCTACGGACACAGGTACAGTGGACATCAGTGATGGCTCACAACCCACGGCTGTTTGTGACCGTCCGCTCCCCACGGGGGGCTCTCGTGGCTTCAGCGAACAAGGCCACCAGTCAAATAAACTTCCGGACTGACGTGACAGGTAGGAGCCTCAGAAACACCAGAGTCTGTGATGTACACATAGTATTTGCCACCTTCCTGTTTTTGTTTTTTTTTGGCTTTTTTAAAACTTTTTTAATGTTTCTGATCATCATATAAAATTTAATATTAACCAGAGATAACCCAAATAAATACAAAATCTGTCCAAACCTGCTTGGCCCTACGTGAAAAAATAAATTAAGTAGTGACAAATACCCAAAAAAGTAAAAAAATCAGAAAGGGGTCAAATACTTTTTCACTGTATTTCCAGTAACTGTAGTTTCCTCCCAACAGGTTATTATCGAATGTGTCTCGGGAACTACAACAACCAGTTTGGAAGCGTCAGGGTGTTTCTGAACTTTGGTGTCATCTATGAAGGTTCTGAAGAGTCACAGAGAGAAAAGGAGAGAGTCCTCAACGGCACCTTGATCAGCATCGAGGTATTTGTTCATGGACACAGGTTGTCAGGGTGTGAGGAGGCTGCAGCAGCGTCATTTATTTAAAAAACACCTTTACTGAGACATGCTGGTGTACACAGGAATTTATTAAACCTTTAATCATCAGTATGTGTTGATCCATTTATAAAACATGCAGCTTTTCTGCTGCTCACAAACACACAAACTTATACTTCCTTTATGTTCTGGCAGAACTGGCCAGCAGGTCACATGCAATTAGAGACACTAACATTTACCTTAACACTTACACAGTCAGACAGTTTGCAAACACAATAAACAGGCCAAGATAAAGACATATACAGCAGGTCAGTATTTTCCAGGCATCATACAATCCAGCTCTGTAGTTTTCCAGTATGTCTAATCTCTTGTATATGTTATCTAAGAATGTATTTATAAAACTGGCTCTTTTAGGGTTAAGGTTAGGTTAGACTTGTCCGGGGTGTACTCTGCCTTTTACCAGTATGATAACTGGGATAGGCTCCAGCACATATGTGGTTCGGAAAATGGGTGGATGGAAGGTTAGGTCTCCAAGGACAGATAGAATTCATACCACTAGTAAATAAGAAAAACATCGTTACTGCAGCTTATTGTAAAATTTCTTTGGTTAAAAAGTATTAATGTGTGTATTTTCTGTTCCACTACAGCATGAGGTGTTTATTCATTTATTTCACCCTGGTCCTTGTATGTGCTTATGTTTTTATTTACAACAGAAGGAAAAAGTGTTGTGAAAATGTTTTTTCTTTGTGAACAAAAAGTAAAATATTTTTCATTTATGGTCAGATTAGGTCAAAGGGACATATTGGTCTACATCCTCTCTACAGTTCTTCCATTGACAGGTAACTGGTACCAGCAGAGTCCCAGCAGATGTCGACATTTTACTGTATCAGATACTTTGGTGTCTCTTCATTCATCAAACATGTTTGGACTCAGGGTGTTTAACCACCACAGACCATAAACAGTTGCTTCAGAAAGTATTCAAGTGAAGAACAAGTGGAGGAGTTTGAAAACGTCCTGAAGTCACTGTATGTGTGATATTAAAGGTCTCATATTATACCACTTTTGAGGGTTAAAAAACAGGTTCGTGACGTCCCCACAATGTGTCTGTAAATTTTCATGCTGAAAATCATCCAGATCCTTGGTTCTACCCTGGCTGAAATTAGGCATTGAAAGCCTGTCTGTGGAACAACTGGTTTTGAACTGCGCTCCATTGATGCAGACAGATTCCACACAGCTTATGGATTTAGTGTCAGCCTTAATCTTGTCATTTAGCAGTTAATTCATAGCAGCTGCAGCCGTTGGCTTCCACAAACTGATCGTCACTCAGATGTGCATGCAACACAGACAAATACTGGTTTGTCCGCTTCTGTGAGATCCTGTATAACCCAGTAAAAAACAAGACTAAACACTTATGGCTTCAAACCTTGAACTGAACTCAGAGTCACAGAGGGTCAGAATCAGTCGTCTTTGAGCTCCAGTCTTGAAGTTAATCCAGCAGCCCTGGACTGAACATCACTGGATTCTACTAAAATGAAAAATGTAAAATAAGCAGGAGGTCGACTGCTAACCCACTGGGTCTATGTCTAGATACACCTAAGGGCCATATACATGTATAAAAAGTGGATTTTGCATAATAGGAGAAATTTAAACTAAGAAAAGCACCATCTCTGTTTTTAGGAGCGTGTACAAAAGCTCCAGAACCAGATCTTCCACATGTGGCGTTATTACAACCTTGCACGGATGAGGAAAGGAAAGGATCATCTCCTGCTCCTGTCCAGCCGCACCTACGTCGACTGGTGGTCGGCGAGCCAAAGCCTCGTCATCGTCCTGTCCGGATGTCTGCAGCTTCTCATCCTCAAAAGACTCTTCCGCACGGACCCCGGCAGGCCGAGATGCTGAGAGCATGTTTTATTATTGATGCTCACACTTTATCTGCTCGCGTCAGTACTAATCAATGAATGGTGGACATTAATTTAGGTAATCAGAAATAGTCATATGGCTGCAGTATAGCTACATGTATTGTGCCAACATGGTGCCAGTTTAACAATAAAGTTAAAGTATGTACCTTTTGTTTATCATTCGCCTGTGATATTTAGGTTCAAACATTTAATTTACTTAATTGATAATATACATTTTTATTGTACGTAACCTTTGTTTAACCAAGTCCCACTGAAAGTAACATCTTCTGTTTTATGGGCCAAGACGGCAGCCACATGTTGAACTAGAAAAAGTGCTACATAAAGTTTACACTAATATAATGTGTGGAAATTTAAATAAGTAAAAAATGATGTGGGATTAAAAATAGTTGTCAATGTTTCAGTGTTAAGGAAAATGTAATTTGTCTGCACACAGAGACAAATACAAAAATGACAATTTGCCGTAGAGTTTACAATCAGTCTATGATCCCAAACATCAGGTGGCAAAAGTTTGATTTATGACACATGACATGACATGACACACTGCAGTTGTCACTTAGTACTTGTCTGACTTGATTCTGACGTTTTCCACAAGCAATAGGAGGTTTTCTATGTGGATCAGCATTTTGACCAAATGTAACCATGTTATCGGACTATTTTTAAAAAAAGGAGAGCAGGGAAGAAAAGGAACATCCACAGAAACAAACTGCACTGGAACACTAGACTGAGCAAAACTCAAAAACAAGAAGCAGATTTGAGGCAGGTAAAACCAGAAGAGCACAGACGAAGCCAACTGGGGGGGAAGGATTGTAACTGCCAGAGAGGCAACAACAGGAAGTGCAGAGCAGCAGAAGGAGGAGTCCACTCACAGAAAACTTTCATTTTCTCAAGCACTATACTACACACCAGGATCGAGCCGGGCAGCTTGGATTAGCTTCCACTGAAAGGTAAATGATCTTGTGGCTGATTTTCTCTGAAGGAAACTTTTCTGCCGACAGCGCCTCGTGTCTGTTCTTGCTGTCGGCTCTGTGAGCAGATTCATCAGCAGCAGATTCAGTGTTCAGTCAGATCAGCAGTGGGATGAGTCATTTTTTCACAGTGTTTCACAGCAGTTCCTCATCCTGAGGTGGAGCCTGGTGAAAACTGACACAGATTTAAATGTTACGTATGTTATGTTATCAAAGAAAGGCTGTATTCTTACCAAACTCAGTGCACATGTAAAGAAATCTGTGGTGTTCACTGAGTCTGAGGCTTTTCTTTAAGGGAGTGGCTCTTCCCAGTCAACATGAGAACCCCAGTAAAGCTGAATAGTCTGGAGTCCACCACTGTGATGGCGCCTGTAAAATATCTTTACTGGGTCTGTGAATGTGTAACAGACCTTCATTGTCTACATGGCTTCAGAAACTAACTTCTACTCTAATTTAATTTAACTGAAAAGAACTTCAAGTAACTTTTAGGGCGAGAGCCCGATCAGAGAAATGATATTAAACCTTCCTAGTAAGGACCTCAATCAGGGAGGTAAAAAGTCCAGTTAATGCCTCTGGAAATATGCAGTCACTCTACTCCTATCAACAGATTTAAAAAGATTTAAAAATGGTTTATGTCTTCATTACTCTTGGGCTTTTATGTTCATGATGTTGAATCTCGAATCTCTTTGTTCGAACTGCTCAGTTTATTTTGCAGTTGGTTAAGTGTGGCTCACTTTCTCTCTCCCTACAGTGGATCATGGAGTTCATAGAGCCGATCCTGTCCGTAGCCACGCACATATACAACCTGGCTGAGAAGGTGAAGGCCAATAAGAAACGCTGCCACCGTGTTTCTGAGCGAGTCAGAGCCCTGGAGAACCTGGTGAGGTCCATTAAGGCGCGGGGGAAAGCAGGAACCACTGATGATGTAGAAAAAGTCCTCAAAGAACTCAACGTCACTCTGAAATCAGCACAGCTGCTCATTGAGAAATACGCCTCAACCACTCTGATGGAGCGCATCCTGAAGTCCAGCAGCCATGGGGACGAGTTTGATGTCGTGAATGAACGGCTCAACGATGCCTACCAGGTGCTGTCTGTATCTCTGCAGGTGGAGCAGGGGAATGTGCTGTATAAGGTGTTTGAACTGAGCTCCAGAGACAAAGAAGAGGACAAGAGGAAAGACGAGGAAGAGCTGAAGACATGTGAGGGAACTGATTTTGGTTTTGTCTTTGCAGAGTTGATGAAGAAGTTCCAGTTGTTGAGATCACTGCCTAATGCTCTTTCGGTGGATTAATTGAAATTAGAATCTGCAGTCATTGTGTAGAAATTTAGCTGAACCTAAAAAAAAAAGACACTTTTGGAAGATATCCACTTAGGACTAATTTGGAAGGTCAAAGCTTTATATTACAGGTCAACATTTCATACATTTAGTCATTCTGTGCATGCCGGTAATCCCGTCAACAAGGCATTGCAGTAATCGAGACGAGACGTGACAAGAGCCTGCACAATCAGTTGGGTTGTATATTCAGAAAGGTAGGGTCTGATCTTTCTGATGTTGTAGAGGGTAAATCTGCCCTAGAGACAGAGGAGATGTGTCTGTAAAGCTCAGTCGACCCCCATGTTTCTGGCAGACCTGGTGGGGACAATCACTGAAGACCCAGTGTTGATGATAATGTTGTGTTGACAGTCTAGCTGGGAAGACTAGATCTTCAGGCTTAGAGAGGTTCAGCTGAAGATATCTTTCCCTCCTCCAAGCAGAGATGTCAGACAGAGAAGCAGAAATATGTGATAAGACAATGGAGTCATCCGGTGGTAAGGACAGGATGAGCTGTTTGTCGTCAGCATAGCAATGATAGAAAATGCCATGTGATGATGTGGATGATAGAGTGCATAGATGTAGTATAGATTTTAAAAAGAAGAGGACCAAGAAATGCGCCCTGTGGCACACCGGTCGAGAGGCTGTGAGAGTTAGAAATGTGCCCCTGTCAGGGTACCTGGAAGGTTCAACCGTTATGTTATTATTGTCTTTCTCTCATGTTAAGGACTTTGTAACAAATGTTTTGAAAAATGCTCTATAAATAAAGCTTATTATTATAAGACTAAAGACAGGCCAGAGCTGTTCCAGTTCACTGTGTCAAAGGCTGCATTTAAATAAGTAGGATTAGGACAGAGAAGTGGACCCCCAGCTTTTGTATCTCGCAGAGATTCTGGTATTTTTAATACTTTAATACTTAAATATCTGAATCTAGTTGCTGTTGTGTCATCAGTGTTTGTTCTTTAGTGCTGCTGGAGTACATGAGGGACCAGGAGAAGAAACTGGAAAGCCTCAGAAACAATGTGGAAAAGATTGTGGAAATGTGTAAGTACATGAAAACACAAACTTCAGCTACTAGATTCAGCAGCAATAGCAAGAGTCACACTAGAGAAATAAGAAATAATGGAGCTGGTATAGTTAAAATTGACTAAATTATTGACTAAAGATCTGTGAATGTGTAAAAAGATGATGAACAAACTTTCAGCTACAGCTGTAGAGTCTGCTTTCTTTGCTCTGCAGCTGGATGTTGGTATTATCAGACTGTCCACCTGATCTACAGGAAACAGCAGAAACATTTCGACATTAGCTGTTGAACATGTGGCAGAGCATTTAGCAGCTAAACATATATTTAATCTCAGGAGCTGGTAGAGACCAAAAGCAGAGGGAAAAGAGAGAGAGAGAGTAGAGAAATAGTAGATACTGTACCTGATTAAGCTCAGTTTAGAAGATGGTGATCACTACTTGCTACTTGAGTATTAAACCTTTGTTCTGTCCTAATGGGAAATCGCTCTTCCTCCCACTGACAGTGAATAAACCCAGCATTACTATTGAGGACATCCGGCTGATCAAACCGGATGAACTGAAGTATACATTTCCCAAAAATCCCTTCATGACAACGTCAACCTCAGAGGTCTACAAAGGAGAGTATCGTGGATTCACAGTAGCCATCAAGAGATTCACGGAGACTTTGAACACCAGCCCAAAGTGTGATATAA